>OMNN01102575.1:3820-25578 GCA_900302755.1 Chromis chromis
GAAAAGGGATATTTTGTAGTCATTTTGCTATTTAAATAAACTAGAAAACAGATCAGTTTCATGGAAAAAGTAAGTACATGTATCACACTTATTATCACATCCATAAAATTAGAATCAGGGGTTCCAGATTCAGTCCCAATGATTAAACCCTGCTCAGAACCTCTCTAATTAAAACCTCTGACATTCAGGGTCTACTGTTCTAATTCCTGTTAAAGTGTGTGGTGTCTTCATACCAGGATCTAAAGATATCTCTAAGGCCTTCAGAAAAAAATCTGTAGATGTCCCTGAATATGACAAGGGGGGTTAAAAATATCTCCAAATTATTTCAATTCAATTTAATTCAATTTTATTTATATAGTGCATATTTACAACATATGTCATCACATAGCGCTTAACATAGTACGGAGAAAAGATAACAGAAAACCCAACAATCCAAAGTTGCTTTTGGATTCTCTATGAGCAAGCAGTCAGCAACGGTGAGAAGGAACAAAAAAAAAACCTAGGATAGGGAGTGGGGGAAAAAACCTCAGACAGAACCAGGCTCAGGGAAGGCGGCCATCTGCCTCGACCGGTTGGGTTGGGAGTGGGGATGAGGGGGGAGGGGATAGCAGGAGAGGTTAGGGTGGGGATGGCAGGACAGCATTCAGAGGCATCCGCGGAGAGAACAAGCACAGGACACAGGACCTCAGGGGAAACACAGAGTTAGTGATATGTAATGGTGATATAATAGTATAAAGAGAGAGAGGAGAGGAGCCCAGTGCATCATGGGAATCCCCCAGCAGCAGTCTAAACCTATAGCAGCATAACTAAGGGACAGGCGATCCTGAGCAGCCCTAACTATAAGCTTTATCAAAGAGGAAAGTTCCAAGCCTAATCTTAAATATAGAAAGGGCGTCTGCCTCCCGAACCCAAACTGGGAGCTGATTCCACAACAGAGGAGCCTGATAACTGAAGGCTCTGCCTCCCATTCTACTTCTGGAAACTCTGGGAACCACAAGTAAACCTGCAGTCTGAGAGCGAAGGGCTCTGTTAGGATGATATGGTACAATAAGGTCTTTAAGAGAAGATGGAGCTGGTCATTATCAGTTTTATATGTTTGAAGCAGGATTTTAAATTGTATCCTGGATTTTACAAGGAGCCAATAAAGAGAAGCTAATATGGGAGAAATATGATCTCTGGTACTGGTTCCTGTCAGAACTCTGGCTGCAGCATTTTGTATCAGCTGGAGGTTTTTAAGATAATCACTGGGACATCCTGATAACGAGGAATTACAGTAGTCCAGCCTAGAAATGCATGGACTAGTTTCTCAGCATCACTCTAAAACATGATGTTCCTGATTTTTACAATATTACGTAGATAAAAGAACGCCGTCCTACAGACTTGTTTTATGTGTAAGTTGAACGACATATCCTGATCAAAAATAACTCCAAGGTTTTTTTTTTACAGTAGAACTGGAGGAAAAGGCAATGCATCTAGACAGTGTGTTTCTGAGGTGTTTAGGGCCAAATACAATAACCTCAGTTTTGTCTGAATTTATATGTAGAAAAATACAGGTCATTCAGACCTTCATGTCCTTCAGACATACTTGGAGTCAGCCAGTATCCTTGAGTTCAGTAACCATCCCTTGTTTGTATCCTACATGCACATTGCTGAACAAAGCTCTATTGTAGCTGCACCTACAGTATACAACAGACATGAATACACCCCTGTTCAATATCACTCAAATGCCAAACGACTCAAAACTGTATCATCTTACAGTTATTACATTACTCGAAGTTGAACAGTAGGGTATTTGGTCATATGTAAGACTAAAAACAGTTTAGATATTCTATAATAAGAACAGAAGCCCCACAGTAGAAACTCAATGCAACAAAAGTCATTTGTTCATTACTGAGATATAGACCTTTTCTTTCTTCAGTTCTTCATATGTCAATATTTTTGATAACAAACTCAATCTTCCGCAAAATTAAACCAGTCAGCATAAAGGTTGACACAAAGACCGGGAGTCATCTTGTCGGCCAATATTTTGATATTAACACCTTTTGCACTTATGCAACCTCACATCATCACACTTCCACCTCTGTGCTCCACTGTCAGGACTATGTATTCATTGTAGTAGTCATGGCCGGGTTCATGCCAAACATAATAAACCCCATCTGAGCCGGACAGATTTACTTTGGTATCATCTGAACAAAGAATGTACTCCTATTATTCATCAGGTTTCTTGTGTCCTTAGGCACTTTTGCAATGTTTATGCTGCAGTTTTGTACCAAACAGCAACCATGGGTGCTGTTCTTGAAAGCTGACGTTATGAACTGTGCTTTGCATTATTACCTCCGCCAAGCGCGAAGCGGAGGTTATGTTTTTGCCTCCGTTTGTCTGTCTGTCTGTCAGCAAGATAACTTGAAAAGTTATGAACGGATTTTGATGAAATTTTCAGGAAATGTTGATAACGGGCCAAGGAACAGATGATTCAATTTTGGGGCCCCCCTTCCCCCCACTCCCTCCCCCCGAAGTATATTTGTCATTAATTGGACCCCAACATCCATCGCTGCAACACCCCAACACCCCACCCCCCAACCCCCCGCACGAGCTAAATATTGTGATATTCGTCATTCCGACCAGCCCTAATGGGTGGACATGAGCTGCTTGGCGGAGGTCTGCACTCTCCGAGTGCTTTTCTAGTTATAGAAATCTTATACTTCTCACATTTTTATTCGTACTATTATACCATTCATCTGAGTTTATGGTGTGAACCTGCGAGCAGGATTTGTGGCATCTTATCATAACTGGTGTGAAATTCTGGTCCAATTAGTGACTCACACAAGTATAATGTGGAAATCTGAAGGCTGCATATCACATATGCACTGAGGATGGATTTCCAGTGACATAGGAGGCATTTTACATCCAATTGTTAAACTTTTGAAATGGAAACTATTTGCATATTAATTGGATTTGTCATTGGGAGAATGCTTGGATGTCATTTAAAGGATATGTAGACAGGTAATTTATTTTTGAATGGAAGAACCATATGAGACACAAATGATTATTCAAAGCAGAGTATTAGACACAGCACCTTCGGACATGTCTGGAGATGTTTAGAATATTTAAATTGCGTGCATGAGAGGGAGAGAAGGAGCGATGCTGTAAGTAAATTAATTCTTTGTTTATGCGACAAAACACTCAGATGGCTGGAAAACATTAAAAGCCATTTTAAGGTTTTAATCCAGTTTCAGAGCTGAACACAGTGAATCTATCACAGCTTGGAAAGTTGAAAATAACCACTCTAGTAACAATCTTATTTGCGTTTCATCATGTGTGTTTGTACGCACAGTATGTTTGAGAATCCTCTTCTAAAGGATCTGATCTTGGTTAAGCTCAGATGAAGCTGTTACAGCTCAAGGTCAGAGGCCACACAGACACTGAGTTGCATTTTTCATAAAGATCAGCTGCAATATGAGAGAGAAGAGGCAAACCGAGCCAGAGAGGCAGCAGAAGAACAAATAATGCCCAGAAATGAGACCATTTGGCATCTAACCTGAGATGGGAAAATGGGGAGCCAGACCTCAGATGAATGGATTCTCATTTGCATCTCTAGGTTAGACTAAAATAAGACTCGCAGCTATTTGACAGAATCCTGAAGCTTTTTGTAATTCTCATTCAAAGGCTACTTGAGTCATGACGGCTCTGTCAGCTCACGGTCTTGCTGTTTGCAACAAAGCCTCTCCAGTCACACCTGTTCCGCAATGATGGTTATAGTGCCGTGAAAAACATTCATTGTTTCACTAGAGACTGAATTTCAGTTCACTCTTCAACTCCTATCAGGGTTAGATAAGCGTCTTCATGAGTTACAGTGTTCAATCATCAAAAAGTTTTAAATCACTTGTTTGGATGGTTGAACTGTAGGTACATTGTAAAAACAAAACAAAACAAATGCTGTAATTTTTAAATGTAAAAATGGTTAAAATAACAACAAATATTTGTAATTTTTTTAGCTGCTTTAAATCCAGTAAAACTGTAATTTTATGGTCACACATTGTAAACGAGTGAGTTACCATTTGTAAAAATACAGATTACATTATGTCTTTTTTTGGCCATTTTGTTTTAAAGTCAACTTTTAAATGAATACATATTTTCTGCGATTTTACTAGATATTATTTGTAATTTAACAAAGCAGGGAAAATCTGTGATATAACAGTTTAATAAATTATTTATCATTTTTCAGTCCTTAACATATATTTGTTCTTTAAATTAATTGCAAATATCTGTAATATAACAATTTTTTTTTGTTTTTTTAAAGAATATTTAAGTGTAATTTTACATTTTACAGTGAAAAAAACAAAACAAAACAAAACAAAACAAACAACAAACTTTTGATGTGGACATTATGTACAGTTTTGGCCTTTAGCCAACATGTAAGTGAATATTATTATTTTTTTTTACTAGATATTATCAGTAAATAAACAAAATAGGGAAAGTCTAAAAAACACAAGTAAAATAATGTTTACAAGTCTTTAGTCCTTAATGTACATAATTTTTCTTTCATCTGATGGCATACATTAATATAAAAAAAAAACATCATTATTTCCATTTAAATACAGTAAAAACATAGAATTTTATTGTCACTGTTAAAGAATGAACATTTTTTAAATGTGGACATTATTTACAGTTCTGAACATTTTTTAAACAATATTTAAACAAATTTTACTTGTTTAAAAGAATTACAGTTAAAAACAGTTTTTTAACCAAATCATTGTGCAAAAATGTTTGTGCAGAACTAAACTTGCAAGACAAATCACCAAAATGTAATAAACAATTAATGAAGGTGCAGTTTGCATAATAACTTCTAGATGCAGCATCATTATGACTCCCTCCTCATTTACTTCTATTAAAGTTGCTGTTAGTGAGCTCAAGAGAGAAGCTCTTTAGCTGCTTTAGATTCCTCACTGCTCCGATTAATTTTACTTTAAGATGTTACTTTATTCTCTTTGCAGTATCGCTTCATTCATTACTTTGGTCCAGTCATGACTCGTGGCTCTATTCATAATTTTCCTCTACTATCATATCATTTTAAAATTAACAGAGCAGCTTCATCCTCCCCGACATCACTGATGCAGCCACAACCATCTCCTACCATCAGCATTTAAGACTCCAGCTGGATTACTCATGATAAATAGAGTTATGCTGCTAATTATGAGACACTGACCCTGAATCAAAGCTGCCTGAGCAGTGATGCATCACATTGTGGCATATTAATGCTAAGTTGTTGTATAGGAATGGAAACTCACAGGAGACAGGAATGCTCGTTAAATATTAACGGCAGAAAATGATGTATGGAAAGGCCTTGTACAACACAAATGCACTGTTTTTTTAAATTACGAGAGAAAAATATAGCCTACAACTTAATGCAAGGTTAACACTGATGCTAATTATAAGCAATAAACAGGAGACTGTGCTCTTGTATGTTCTGTGTTTGTTGTAAACCTCAGGCTGCCATCACTGAAATCCACATTAAATATCATTATTATGAAAATCATCTGTGGCAAAAATATGAAAACTAAACTATATATATTTTTTCATCACACAAAAATGCTATTTAATTTTTATTTGTGCACCCTGAACTTCCGTATTCTTTAACCCTGCTTTTTTTTTTTTTTTTTTTTTTAACTTTCTATTGGCTGAGCATCCTATTATTCTGAGGCATAAAGCTGATTTACAGAGCTGATAGCCATGAGATTGTAGTCTGAGAATAGATAACAAGCATTGTTTCCCTCATGAGTGTCATTGCTTTATCAGCATGTGCGTTTACTTCCACTGTCCTCTCTTTGATTTCATGCTTCAGTGGTCTCATAAGCCTACGAGTGTATTACATAACTTGATACTGAAACGCTACACAAGGAAACTGTTTTGTTTAAAATCTATGCTATAAAACTGATGTTTTATCATTTCATGTCAGTTCATTTCTCTTTCACAAAATGCCATAACAGAGCTACTACCCAGACATTCTGACTTGTCAGAGCAGGAAAAGCAGAGGCCTAACTGGTATCATTAACAACCAGCAGCAGCATGCACATTAGCACATTACACACTGGAAGACCTAAATAGAAAATCTTAATTAGCTTTATTTGTGTGTGACGAGCAAAGTCCTTTGGGTCTCGTGTTTGACGTCTTGTTTTGTGGTCTGCACGCAGAGAAACGCAACACATCTAGAACGGTTCAAATGAAAAACAATAATAAACAGACCAAACAATGGTAGACGTGTCAATGCTGCCCACAGACCAAAGCAGAGGAATGGTGAATGCCAGCCAACAATGACGACTTTGTTCAAATGGAAAATGCAAAATTCTATTTTATATTCCTTATATATGAGATAAAAGCAGATGCAAATTCAAATGCACTTGTGTAGGTTTTAAAAGACGTTTTATTTTCCTCATGCACAAGTGAAAGTCAAATAAAGGTTTACAGAGACCTAGGTGTTTGGAGGCTCTGTACGGTACCTCCACTGCCGCAGCTGAAAATATTGTGCTCGCAGAACATTCATAGAATATTAGTGTGCAGTGTTCTAGTAATGTTTTCATTGGGATGGGTATTTTTTAGTTCCCAGAATGATGTTCTTAAAAGCAGGATCGCATTCTGTTAAAGCATTCTAACATTGTTTGGGGATTACATTCTGACAACAATATGATCTAACACCATTAAAACATTTTCAGCAGGAAGTTTTGATTTTGTTATTATGGAGTAGGATAATGTTCTTTAATAACAGTGTAAGTAACATCATTAAAATGCTTTTGACAACATTGTTTGAACATTATGCTGTACCGTTCCTCAAGTGTTTCCACCAAAAAGGTTTCTTCTTGTTCCCAGAATGTTCCTCTTAAAAACTAAGGAAAAATCCAAAAACGTTTTTGTGATAACATTGTTAGAACAATACGCTCAAACATCCTTAAAACATTTTCCGAATGTGACGTTAAGAACATTCTTCATTTGTTGTCATGTAACATTGTGCAAATGTTTTATAAAGGAACGTTCTTTGCTCTCAGAATGTTACAGGCAAAATGTTCATGAAGCATTCTGTAATCCCAGGTCTCAACAACATTTGTTTGTTATTGTGTTACATAATCTATGGCCCTGACAACATCCTCAAAACATCCTCACTGCTAAAATGTTACATATCAGTTAACATTTAATCCAGTAGGAACATTATTTGAAGTTATAAACATCCTTAAAACATTCTTTGAACATTAGGTTGGAAACTTTTTCTTCAAGCCATTATTAGAACTTTTGATGATTGTTAGCCAATGTTGTGGGAACGTTCCCTGCTAGTTGTGGCTCCTATAACTGGACTCTTCTAGACAGAGACCTCAGATGTTGTAGCTGGAATCTACTGGAGCAACTCTCCCAGTTTGGTGGTCACTGCCCCCCAAACTGGCCTCATTTCTCAGAGTAAATAACATCCGGATGTCTTCACTGTAGATCCTGCTGAGCTGGATCAGTGAGTTGATGTTTCCTTCACATATCATATCATTCTTTCTCCAGTTCCTCTGTTTACACACACCCTTCTGTTACTATAAAGTACTATCAAACTTGGATTCATCAGTAAATGGGACTTTGGTCTGGTCACGTACTGTGAAATGCAGTTTGTCTCAGCTCAGGCCAGATATTTGTTAAGATCGCTGACCTTTTGACCGTCCTTTTGACAGGACTTTTGCTGATTAGAGTCTTGTCTTCTTTATTTTGCAAATTCTTTATCTGGGATGAAGTTACTTTTCTATGTCTCAGCGAACAAAGATTGATGTATTGATCCTCTGAATGTGTGTTCACTTTCTGACTTTCTGAGCTTTGCATTCAACTGATCCAGCTTCCAAAACAGTGTTTTAGAGTGATATCCCTTTTAGAAACTTTCAGTCCAGTCATAATTTGATGCAGAGAAATCTACTCTTTCCTTTGACTTCTGCCACTTTCACTTAGATCTGATGTTTCCCACAATCATAATGCGACTTAGTGAGCAATGTTCTGCTGAAAACTTGAGGCACAACTATATTTATAACAGGTTAATAATGGCTGCAGGTTGATTTATTTGAACAAGCCTCTGATGAGTCAAGGAAATATATCTGAATGATTTGAAATCTGATCTTTTGTACAAGCTGGGTCATTGCTAATAATGTCCTTTAAATTTGATTGCTGACCTCGAAATTCCTTCAGAACTTCTTGTTTTTTTCTAAATCCTCCAACTTTCTGACTATTTTGCAGATTTACATAAAAAGATGACAGGCTTTTGATGCAGTTGGAATGCTTTTTGTGCCACAGGGGGATTTTTTTGTTGCAATACAACAAGTGATCACTTGGAAAAATTAGCTGCAATGCTGTACGGCCGGACGTATCCACTTCACTTAAAACATCCATGGCCAAGGTCCAAGGGTATGTGTGTGGATGTCCGCGTATATCCCCAAATTCGAGGGTTTGCATGTCATTTTACCTGCATATAATAAGTAAAATGGCAACACATGTTCCAAGTAAACCTTCTGTCATTGGCCTTTTATCTTCTTGCTTTGAGGTGGTTGTCATGCATTCTACTGTGCATGCGTGGAACATGTTGGCGTACGTGTAGCCTCGACTACAGCCTTCTATGTATAGTGGGTACATCCTGGAGTATGACCAGGGCTTAGCAGTGGCAGTCCTGGACTTTCATACTGCGAACAGCTGTACACTGCAGCTGTGACATTGTCATGAATGTCCAGACAACATTCTGGTGCACAAATCTCTTAAACTGTGTTGACATTGGAGTAGATTATGTTGCTCATGACTCTGCTGGCTACTGTTCTGCCCACAGTGTTAACTGCAGCCCACACCTGCCTGAGAGAAAGCTGTCAATGACACTGTTCCCCTCCACCTCACCATGCAGCCACTACAGTGTTGTTGCTCGCCATCTAGTAAATTGTTTTATTTCTTAAAAATGCAGAAATAAATGTTCCAAATGGAAACCTAAATTATCATCACTTGATATAAACATCTTTGGACTGTGAGGAGGCCACCACTGACCCACAGAGAGTCAGAAAAGAAAAACATTTATTCACATTAAGTGAGGAGTAGACTCATGTAAAGCTGCCAGTATTTAGGACCAATCTCACTGGAGGTTCATGGAACAACATTTCACAATAAAGCAGTGATTAAAAAAAGATAAAATAATGACGGACAATAGAAATCTACATTCTTCTGTCTCTGTTTAGCAGCTATGAGTGAAGTAAAATGTTTAATACTCAACTTTCCTTTATTTTTGGCTTTTCGCCTTTATTTGATAGGACAGTGGATAGAGTCAGAAACAGGAGAGAGTGGGGAAGGACATGCGGTAAACGCCCGAGGTTGGACTCGAACCCGGGTCAGCCGCTACGTCTCTGCATGTGGATCACGCGACATAACCATTAGGCTATCGGGGCGCCTCAACTTTCCTTTATTAAATAACAATTTTGCAGTGCAGGTTTCCTTCCTTCAGAACCTCTGGCTTCAGTTTCAGCTCGAATCTCATCATAGTGTGACATTTACAGAAAAGGAAGGAAACCTGACACTTGAAATAAAATTGTAAAATTTAAACTCTCGCTCATCTTTCCAAGATGCAACAGAGAGCACCATCTAATTTACATTCCTGTGTTTTGGATTAAACAAATACTTCATTTGTGTTTGGTTTGTGCCCAGTGTATAGGATTATTATACTTTTTTTGTTTTGTTTTTTTTACTCCCAAGTGGATGTGTTGTACGTTGCTGGCAATCACCCTAAAAGCACACAGTTTATTGTTTTTTTTTAGCTATACAGAATGTACTTGTTAGCTGCCATTCTAATTTAAACAACTTTAGCAGAAACAGGGTTCTCTGCTCATCCTCCAGTAAAATACTGCTAAAGCAGCTTGAGGACAGCAAATTTTTAAAATACAAAAAAGGGGGAAACTGCTTATTTTACATATTGTACAAAAATACTGTTTGCAGACCATCAGTTTTGTTGTTTTGTACTCCTAAAGTACTGTATAGGATGTAGATTTTGTAATGCATGTCTGCACATCCAGGCACAGCAAACAGCAGAGTCTCTCTAGAGATATTTTTATGCAAAAAAAAAAAAAATTAAAAAAAATAATATTCTATAAGTTTAAATAATGAAATCCAGGCATTTTAATCGATTAACACTTGCATGCACAAATGGATTTTGACGTTCACTGCTTGGAGTTGTATTTTGAAACGTTTCACCGGAAGTTCGTCTCTCTATTCTGCAGGGTTTTCTGCTGAAACGTGTAGCGCGGAGCAGCAACAGCGCAGCTCTCAGCCTCTTCCAGTCCGACGCGCTCCGGTCTGCGCTGCAACAGGAGCCAGATCCAGTTCAGAAAAGTGACTGAGAGACATTTACAGAGAAACAAAGAGATAAAATTCAGAAGTGAGCCCGGACTACTGCCTGACTGGAAAAAGGACATTTTAAGAAGTCACAGGACCTGTTTCTCTTTCTTTCTTTCTTTCTTTCTTTCTTTCTTTCTTTCTTTCTTTCTTTCTTTCTTTCTTTCTTTCTTTCTTTCTTTCTTTCTTTCTTTCTTTCTTTCTTTCTTTCTTTCTCTCTCTGTCTCTCTCTCTTTCTAACGGGGTGATGCGTCCCGGTTCTGCTCTCCGGACTGTACCTGCTGCGATGGGCCGAGCTTGGAGATGAGCAGCGGGCAGTGTGGGGGTGCCAGGGGCGCAAGAGGAGGTCTGGACGCATAGGTAAAGAAGTGGTTTGCTTAATGTTAACTCTCTTTATCTGATTCTTCCATCTGTCCTCTTTCTGGATGTTGGTTGTCGGACACTTTTTTTTTTTTTACTACAACTAATGCTGGGTTGATTATTTTTTCCTCTGTGAAGCTGCGTTAATGCAAAAGCAGAGCGCAGGCTGAACTTTTTGAGGTGGTTGATGTTTCCATCAAAGGCATGGTGGTCACAATATCAGGCTGTTGCATAATCCCAAAGCTTGAATGTAGGCTTGAATCTACATTCTGTGTTTTATGACTTGTTTTTCTCGGATTCTGTGTGTGTGTGTGTGTGTGTGTGTGTGTGTGTGTGTGTGTGTGTGTGTGTGTGTGTGTGTGTGTGTACGTGTCTGCACTGTAATGCAGAAAACTTGCAATTTATGTTCCTCACCCTCACTTGACAATGAATCACATCTGTATTATCTGAAGCAAACCAGTTTCACAAGTGACCTTAAGAGTTAACCATCTGTATGCCTCCATACCATGGTGGCCAATGTCCAATACAGATACCCTCAAAATAGCTGTAGCCCAGCTGTTTTGGCTCATGATGATAAGGCAGACCACAGGAGATGAATCCCTGCTGTGTGAGAATTATATGATTCTGCAAAATATGATAAATACAGTATCTCTGGCTTCCCCCCCATTTGGCTTTTGTTTTCCTGCAAAGCTGTGAAATGCAGACAGGTTTTGTGGCTTCCAGTGAACTGATAAGGTTCCAGCAGAGCGATAAGGCTGCTGGAGATGCCGAGTATAAATATTTTATTCTGCTTTATTACAATGCGACTGCTGAATGATTATTTTGAGATGTGTTTTCATCCAAAATTGGAGAAAATAGTCTTGACTAACAAGATTTCCTTTTCTTGGACCCTGAATGTCTTGTTGTCTTGTGATCACGGCATTATGAGTAAATTCAGCAGACCTTTGGCAATTTCTGTCAGCTTTTCCTGCTGTCATCTATGGGGGGGAGTTATTATTGTCTAATGCAGCTGCAAACAGAGTCCATATGCCTTTAGGGGCTGAGAGTGCACCTGCAGTTATCAACAATTAGACATAAATGAATGTTCGGTCCCTGTAGGGGGCCAATACTGGGCATGTGGTCGTTTATTAGATGGTCATGAAGAAAAACACATTGTTTGCAGTTTAGATCAGATGGCGAAAACAATCATTGTTGTAATGAGTTAACAAAACGACCACATTTTATTACTGTAATAAGACTGCCAAAATGCCCAAATCATATATGTTTATTTTGTGCTCATAGAGCTGCAGACTGTATCAACAGAAAACTGACATTTATTATAATCAGACAGTTTTTGTCACCAGAGAAGCTGGACTCTGATTCCAGGCCATTTGAAAGTGGTCCTCTGTTTTAAAAGCAAATGCTGATGTGACGGGTCATTACCATAATATTCATTCCATCCATTCTGAGTTTGAGTTTGGCTCTTTGGCCACAAAAACACACCACGTTTTGTGCTTGTGTTTGCACCCAGTTTCTTGAGAATGGAGCCTTTTCTCTCTCTCTGTGTCCTTTCGCCCCCCTTCTGTGTTTTCATTCACTCTCAAACAAAGTAATAACTTAAGTTGTCCTGCTTGAGGCCTCAATGGTTTCCCGCAGACATCAGACCACTCTTTTGTAATGGTGTGATGGCCAGAGATTTGATTTGGCCGGTCAGGATGGGCCCGCGCACATGCAGGGGAACATTTACAAAGGACAGATATTGATTCACAGACATCGGTCTACTTGCATGAGAGCAGGTGAAGTAAGCTAATGTGTTTTTTCCATTACCTTCTTCCACCTGACATGTTTCAGGGGCCAAACTTTTTCAATCAATAAACAGACAAAGACAGAGGGTTGTTATGAAAATACCAGGCAAGTCTCATTCAGCAGGACCGTAAATGGAGCCTATCGGCTTTTGACCCATGGCTGCTGGTCCATTAATGTATTGGACCCTTTTTTCCCTGCTAGAAGATACTTCCTTCTCCGTTAAAGTCACCGAGACTCATTTTCAGTGTGTGACATTCAAGCATCAGTAGGCAGAAATTTGGAAAAGGCAAAAAAGAGCTAAAATGGGTAAATATACAGTGAGCGTGCACTTCAAATGAGCAAAGATAGTCGAGGTAAAAGTAATTTGTGGCTTCACTTATTACTCAAACCCAATGGCCCCAAGTGAAAGTCCTCCATCAAACCCATTTTGCCACCACATCCTTCTCTCACTATGGACTCTGTTGCTCTTTATACTATCTAACAGGATCTAGTTGAAAAGACCTGTGATTGGCCAAAGTCTCCCATCACAGTTTTCTAGTCTAGTTTCTTTTGAGACCACTTTATTGACAATAAGTTGAAAGGTTAGTATGCCTACCCCAGCTTTAAGAGAGATTTGAAACTACACAAACATTACATTGAGAATCACGTTGTGTACATTTATTCTACCTGCACATGCTCGTAAAGGATTTACATTCTGATCCATCCTGTGTCTCTTCTTATATTGACTAGATCCAAAAAAAATCAATTCTGATGCACAATATGCAGTTGTGGTCGACACACAGTAACTTCTTTAGGATTTGCTTCCATCCTATTACCCAATAACTGTGCATATTAACTCTGCAGATAATGATCACTCGCTGCCTGGAATGACAAATCCATGTGGAGCTTTTGATCACTAGTTGGGCTATGAAGCTATATTCTTAACATGGATCCCCGTTTTGTGCGTATTGTGCACAAACACATGAACATGCAAGTGTCTGTAAAGATTCTCAGTCATGGTATATTGCAGCACTTAGAGCATGTATGCGGTGCAGTTCACGTTCTGTCGTTTGGTTTCACGTCATTTCACTGGCGGACTGGTAGCAGTAATTTGTGAACTAAGGCAGGGAAGCAGAAATTTGCTTTGATTAGCAAACATGGATGAAAACACACAATGTGAAACAGCAATCAAAAGTTGGCTTTGCAGGTTTTGGTGAGAAACACTGAACTCAGCTAAAACTCTCAGAGCCCAGCACTTTCCTAGCAGCAGGTTTAGATTTAAAAAGGTTTGGTTGTGGACCCCAAACAGCGAATTACAGAGCACCACTTAGCCACACGAATTAGAAAAAAATAAACTTTAATAAATGTAATAATACTTATCTCAGCAGGAAACACATGTAGTGTACTAGGACTGCTATTGTTGAACTGGAAAGTTTAGCTAAAACTTAAATTGCTTCACAGGATAGTAACTGCACCAGAGGCTTTAAGGTGTTCTTCTGTCTGTTTCAGTTTAAGTCAAGTGTTTCATGAGCTGCAGATTTTTAGCAGATCATCCACAGGAACTGCATTTGGCCACTGGTGTTCATTCATGTTTTGTGAGCTGCAGGAAAGATGATGTAAACATACACTGACATTTCAACTCTCAGCTGAATCTACTGCATCACACAAGGAAAACGAAGGCTTGTGATAGCACTGTAATTAATGAATGGAAGCCTGAGAAGATGGCGGCTATCTTCCAACATCTTTACTCATGCATTCATACGACAGTCTGTTCAGCCTTTCTGTCCTGAACTCCTTTCTGGAAACATAACACACTGAATACATGAGTGATAATTCATCTGCAGGAATAAATCAAACATAATGGGTTGAAATCACTTCTTGTTAAATGTACTATAAAGCAACAAGAATACACACAGAAGCTGTGTGGAAAAGAGAATACATTATACGCACTGGTCATGAGTAAAACTAAACGGATGGTTTATGCTTATTGTAGAATATTTATAGTTTCCGACCACTGTTAACACTAGGAGGTTTTATGTAAAAGCCAGCCTTGCATATTTCATGTATATTTTCTTTTGTAGACTCCTGCATTTGATCTCCCCGTTACTTATTTATTAGGGTGGGTTAATGAAGAGGGTGAGTGATTATGCCAGGAGCCTCACATTAGTCCCTCTCTCCTGCACACAGTAATTGTGCAGATATGCATGCATGAGTGTTACTTAAAGTTTCCCTTCTTGATTTTCTTATAGCAAAAATCACACTCAATTGATGCCCAATAATCATTTATCCATCTTAAGAAGCATCATTATTTGTGTTTTTTTTGTCATAAGTGATTAAATGAAAGGTTTGACAGTGCAGCAAGTTGAGGCGCGTATCGTGTCGATGTGTGTATGTTTTATGCATGTGTGCTGAAAGAAGGCCTGCTCTATAAACACAGTTGTTTATTTAATCAACACTGACCCGGACTGGTTTCTGACGCATTCTGTGTTAACACACACACGCACATGCACACACATTTAGAGCACATTAGGAGCAGATTGCCTGTGCCTGGTTAAACAGAGACATTTTATGTCAGCGAAAATCACATTAATTAATCTCCCCTTTCTGATGCTGATGTCATCAACGTCAGACGCCCCTGTGGCCGTTTAATGAAATGGCTGAAGGGCAGCGGGACGTGAGGTCTTACAGATGTTTTAAATTGCTGAGCCGTCACTGTGTCTCATAAACGCAGTGTAGCTGAAGGCGAGTTCCATCGTTTAGCTTTGTGAGTAAAACAGAGAGGTATTGTTTTTGTGGACGATAACATGAGTTGCACATGAGGGATCACACGCACGTACACAGACACGTCACACATGCCCTAATTTTCATAATACACAGTTTTTGCATTTGAGCAGGGGAAAGTCCATATTGGAAACTGTAGCACTACTGTAACTTAAACTCATCAAAGGGCTGTTCCAGATCCAAATTACATGCTTATTAAAGCAGGATTTAGTATGTAGTGTGCTTAAAATAGAAAAGTGATGAATTACATTTAACATAATGGCTTATTTCTGAGTGGGATATTAATGGACACTATTTTCCAACAGTGAACCTCGCTGCCTTTAAACCATTTCTTGATAGCTTTGGCTGTAATCTTTAGGTAATTGTATGGCTGGAAAACAAATTGACTCCCAAGTCGCTGTTCTCTTGTGGAGTGCATTAGGTTGTCCTCCAGGATTGCCATTTACTTTGCTGCATTCATTTTACCCTCTACCTTTACAAGCCTTCCAGGGCCTACTGCCTAGAAGCATCCCCACATCATGATGCTGCCACCACCATGCTTCACAGTGGGGATGGTGTGTTTTTTTATATAGCATCAAATCTGATGGCCAGAAAGCTCAATTTTTGTGTCATTAACCAAGAACCCTTCTTCCAGTTGACTTCAGAGTCTCCCACATGCCTTATGGCAATTTCTAACTGATATTTAATATGAGCTTTTTTCAACACTGACTTTTTGTTTTTCTTTTACCACTCTCCCATAAACCTTTGAGTGGTTAAGAACAGGAAACAGTTGTTATATGTACAGTCTCTTCCCTTCACAGCTGCTGAAGCTTGTAACTCCTTCATAGCACTCATAGGTGTCATAGGTGATTTAGTATGCGGTGTGTTTACAATAGAAAAGTGATTCATTAAATCCAACATGTGCTATTTCTGAGTGTGATATTAATGGACACTATTTTCCAACTGAAATACTCAATAGAAAAGGCAGCGCTGCATACAGTTGCAAACATAAATACATAAGTTGTAGATGGTGATGAAAGCGCTCAAGGAAGATCTTTGAATACCTTGAAAAAAATTCTGCAGAGGCATCCTGATGGTGAAATATTGAGGCCTGTAACACATATTTACTCTGGCTCTGTGTCTCCTATATTGTCTGATAATAAAAAGCACACTACTATCAACAGTACAATGAAAAACCAAACCAGTTCTCTGATGTATGTGTATGATGTATTTTAGTTGGAAAAATTAATTTTCAAAACCAGTTAATATTTAACCATTGAACTTTGATATTGCCTGTTTTCTTAATTCTGGAGAACCTTTGATGCCAATGGTTTTATGATTGCTAACTATCTGTGCCAACTATGGTAGATTTAATGTTCAGATGAGGACTGCACATTATATCCTGTTAACATTAACATAGCAGTGTGTAGGAAGTGCAGTGTAAATTAAGGCAAATTGACTGAAACACATCATGTTATAACTTTTATTGCTGCTTGATACAAAAATAAAACTTCTAATTTTCCACGACTCATCCACAAGAGAAGTCTGATATAACATAATTTACTGTGATTTAAGGGTTCTTGGACACAGTTTGTTGATCTGTAGGCTCCATATGTGCACAGTGAAATGAGAAATAGGAGAGAAACACTGAATGGGAAGAGCTGATTACAAAAATGTAAAGGATACTCTGTCAGCAGTGTCTTGCAATTGTTGCAACCAGACAATGCAACACAACTGGTTTGTTTGACCATTTAAATCAGCACTGCAAAGCTCTGTATGAGTCCAAAGGCAGATCTGAATGACATCCAAAGCGAAAAACTATTTCAGATGCCTTTGCCTGTGTTATACCAGATGAGAAAGGTTTGACTGTTGAAGTCCTTGTTTAAAAAAAGTAATTTGTCAGTGTTTTTTAAAAATGACTTTCTTCTCAGATGCACTCCCCAACAAAATTGCTTTAATCATTCTAGAATTATTTAGTTTTTCGGGTTGTCTTGCGAAAATTGCAGATTTTTTTCACAATTCAATACACAGCACATATTGCAGTGTAATTTTTTAATTCAGATTATAGCAAATAAACTATTATTAAAGTACAGTTAGGGGCAGGCAACTGAAACGTGAAGATGAATGGTTTGAGGTATTTAGTAGAGAAATTCTGAGCAATCCAGTGTCTTGTGTGAAAGTCAGATGCTTTACACACCCATCCACCACCCCGACCTCCTCATTTCTTTCTGCTTGGCTACACAAAGTGCACTGTACTTTCTGCAGTAAAAGCTTCTGCTGAACATATATAGTACTATGCTGCTAAAGTTAGTATACAGCATCAAATTAAGAGTGTCACTGTTTCTTGGTAACTGATCCCTGTGACACTCATTAAACACATGGCGAACAGCTCGTTAAGTCACAGCGATTAACAGCACATAATGTGAAAGGTTACTTCACTTACTAGCTTTGTAGTTTGAAGTTTTTTCCTTTGCAGCCCTAACTGCGATGTTCGTGCACGTGCCTGCAAAGTCACCGCTGCATTCATTGAGGTCTATCATTGGGTGAATCTATTCTTTGTGCTGCTCTGTGAGTTGCTCTGACTGACGTTGAAGCTAAGAGCCATGAATCAGGCCTCCACATTCATTACCTGCTTGCGTCATCCCTCACTCCTTCTGTCTTACTGTCAGTGTTTCTGGCAGCCATCTGCAGTTCTCATCTCACCCTGTTCACCCATCACTGGTAATAATCCCTCCTTTTTTACAGCTACAGGAGTGGGTAAAACACACTTCTATTGTTGTTCCTGCTTTGTGTCTTTCTTCCTCCCCTCGCTTTTTATTTCTTGATCTCTTCACACTCTACATTAACCACATCTTTATATCCTCCACTACACTCTCCCACTCCTGCAAGGCTCCCTCTTAAATTACCCCAGTTCTAATCTCCCTATTTCTCACTCTCTTTCTTGGAGCGTAAAATTGAACCTCTCCCACCTCTGCTCGTCCCACTCAGTGCAATGTGTCCATGTGTGTGTGTGTGTCTTTGTGAGTCCTTGCCCTTAACTTTCATTTGACCCTGCGATTGGAAGTTCACAGTGGGACTATTTGTTTGGATGGACTAGTATTCCCTCTACACTTAAAAACAAATGATGCCGGATGAGATTCATTGAAAAAAATAATGTGTATAGAAAGAGGAGAATATAATAGACAAAACTGGAAAAGGAAAGGGGAATCGATGGAAAACTGAAATGAACATGTTTCATTTAACTTCAGTTATAGCTGTAATTACCAATAAATGAAGAATTGTAGCGTTTATTTATTTATTTCTATAGTGTAAGCAAGCCCTATATCAGTGTTCTCCAGGGAATGTGAATCTCTAAAACTTACTTACTTTGTAATATCACTTCAATTCCAGCAGCCACACAAGCAGTTATCCATGACATTGTTAGTTGTTGTTCACTTCCATTTGTAATACAATGACTACTTTAATGCAGAAAATGGTCTCTCTTGAGTTTGTCTTGAGTAGCTGCTGATGTTGCAGTAGAAGGTCAATTGTTTTCTCCACAACTGAACCTAATAAAGAAAGATGACTAACACTGTAGATGCCTTCTTTTGTCATGATACATAATATAAATACAGCTAAGAGCTTGACAGTCACTCAGCAGGCTGTGAAATACTAACCAAGACAAATTAGCCTTTTATTTTCAACAGTAGTACGGGGTTGAGATATTAAATGCTGTTTAAAATACTAATGTAAACTGCAATCAAACTGCAACAACATTGTTGGTGTAGAAAAATGTTCTCCTTTATTATTTCCCTGGCAAAACTTAGCAAACATACAGTACATACAGTACAGCAGCACCTACAACGATTAGCTAAAACCTGCCATGCTGCTAAAACAGCTCTAACCTGTTGGGGTTGGGGTTTAGGTGAGAACATGGGACCAATTGGGGCGTTCTGTGGTGTTAAGCACTGGGACGTTGGTGGCAGATCCTTTGGGACTGATGGTGTGGGTTGTGGGGTCTTGTTCCTTTGCATCCCAGGATGTTCGATCAGATGTGGGCAGTTTGAAGGTCAGGTCAATGCCTTGGGCTCTTTGTCGTCTTGCTCAAGCTGCTTCAGAGCAGTCTTTGCAGTGTGGCAGGACACATTATTCTAGCATGCTTGGCCTGCAACAATATTTAGGTGGGTGGTATGTACACCGCATTGCAAAGAGATGGCGTATATTTCCATGCCAGAAGTAGTTGCGGGCTCAGACTATCAACTGCTAATCTAACTCTGAAATAAGGAACCAAAACATTAAATTATATTGAGAAATAACACGTTACTATAAATTAAATTGTGCAACTAGCTCTATGTGGCCTTGCTAAAAAAAGAAAAAGAAAAATTCTTTTGCACAAAAAAATAAGCAAATTCAAATGTTAGTCAGGCTTTAATTTCAAGGTTGGCTTTTGGTTTTGTCAGATAACAGATATTTCATAGTTAATAGTGTAAAGAGTTGTTTTTAATCTGAATCTCTGGTTGACTGGGCTGTAAATTGAATAAACTGAAATACTAGTTTCTAACAAACCTGTTAAAAGTCTTAAATTGCACAAACAAAACCCTGAAGTTGCTTTAACTGTCTGGTAAAAGCAAATTATCTCGTGTACAAGTTTATGTTTTTAGGTGTTAGTTTGCAGTTTGCCAAGAATATAACATAAAATACACTCAAGACATATTCAAGCGGCGTTTTGGTGGCCTTTGGTGGCCTGGTGGAGTCCAAGCCAGGGGACGCATGTTGTAAGTCAGTCCACCCTTTGTCTTCTTGTTTGCGGCCAAATGAAGGCAAAAGACAGATTTTAGAGATAGAAAGTACGGGGCAAGACACCAGGGAACATGCAGAGAGGTCCAGCTAGTTGGGAACTGAACCAGAGACTCATACCCCTTTTCCACCAAGCTGGTTCCAGTGCTAGTTCGGAGCCAGTGCCTGACTTAGCACCAGTTCTTTGTGTTTCCAACATCTAAGCACCAGCTCCAGTTGCTAAAAACTGGTGCTTAGCAAGCACCAACTCTTTGCTGGGCCAGAGCTAAGCACCGAGTATGTCAGGGGCCGGAGGCGGGGTTATTGTGACCAATGATCAACGGCGGAAAGGGACACACAGGCGGTAATTTGTGTCCTTTTTTGCCAGGACGTCCCCAGTCCAATCGCAGATGTATTGGAATGACTCCCAGGACACATGGAAGTTTTGCACAAACTGTTGTGTGCTGAAATCCGGTATAATTATGTCCCACCAGTAGCGCGATTGTGGATGTGCCCAGGCAACAGGCGATTTCCACCTCGCAAATCAGCCTTAAGACCATCTATAAAGATAAAGCAGCTGGCTTAGCTCAGTAACTTAGCTTAGCAGCTGGATAGCTCAGTGACTAACACCCCAGACCTTAGCATGGGAGATCGGTGGTTCAAATCCTGGTCAGGGTGCAGGTATCCAGTGAGGACCCTTAGGCAAGGCCTTGCCTGCCTACCTACCTATTTACGTCACTTCTCCTACAGCTCTGTAGCATCCCCATTTAGGCTTTTACAGCAAATACACCCAAGACATGCTGAGAGCAAAGTGGAACAAAGATGGTGAGCAATCCACCGCTTCAAAGCTGATCCATTATACATGAAGAGCTAATATATAATGTGATCTACTCTGAATAGCCGGGGGGGAAAGACAGCGTAAGAGGAGAGATAAGACGTCTTGGATGAGTCGAGTCCGACTTTTTGACACAATCAACACAGATCTGCTGTCGCTGCTGTTTCCTGACGTCAATGAATCCCACCTGGCAGTCTCTCTGCACCACCCTCAAACTCATGTTGGCGCATAAATGATTTTTAACTAACTCCATCTCTGAACTATGCACACATGCCCACAGCTGAAGGAATGTACAGGGAGGATATGTCCAGACTTGTCAGCACTGAGATCACACAGGCTGATGTCTGTCTGAGCATTACTGAATGATGTTTTGTCTGACTCGTGTGTGTCTTTGTGAGTGCTGTTATGTAAAAGACAGTAGTGCTTATGGAGACAGTATTTATAATTAGACAGGTGAACGTTTACCCCCTTGGATATCACTTACCCCCTCTACGTCTTTCACCAACTCCTAATGTTTTAGTCATGCTGCATGTCTGTCGCCATGACTCCTGTTGTTGGGACAACCATTATCCCAGCCCTCTACGGGACACACAGGACAGCTGAAGTTTATCCTGTTCAGTCCGCTCTGATGCAAACTTCCCATCCATCACGCAAAGATGTAACCGACACCGGCAAATGAACAGTGAAACTACCATAAAATAAAGTTATTTTATTAAATTAAATTAAGAAATTATTAAAATTTATTTCATGAAATGAATTAAAATTAAATAAATGAATGAATTCAAACAAACTTTAAAAAAATGAATTAAAATTTAATAAATTAAGTAAAGTTTAAGTAAAACTAAAATAAAACAAATAGCATATAAAACATAAAAAATAAGAATAAAATTTGTAAAAATAGACCAAGTTA
>OMNN01102575.1:28565-44688 GCA_900302755.1 Chromis chromis
GATGTTGGCAGTGGATCCAGTGGGGCCTCTGTCAATCAAACTTGTTCCACTGCATCCTGTTGATGCTTGATCAGAATGGGGTCTAGGAAGTTTGGAGGTCAAATCAACATCTTGGGCCATTGTCATGTTCCTCAAGATGTTCCTGATTGTTTGATGTTGTTGCCATGTGGTGGGATGCATTTTCCTGTGGAGGTAGGCCAGTGACATTTGGGATTTCCATTTGCATGAGGGAGTGTGCTTGTTCTGGGACAATGTTTATTTGGGTGTTTAAGTCTCATCAACACGGATTCACCTGTCAGAGGTTTTAATGTTGTGGCTGATCGGTGTATATTGTCTTGATAGATGTAAGTTAAGAGGTTGTTACCGATTATCCCAGTTTCCTGGATCCCTCCGAATCTCTGCATGACACGAATGGCCTCCTCCATCCCCTCTTTGGTCTGCAGTTTGCTTGTGCGTGGGTCAGGAGGAGGAAGATAACCATACCTACTCAGCCAGTCCTGAACAAAGAACAAGAAAGAACCACAAGACATTTGGTGAATGTACAAAACATGATTACCACAGAGTTGAGAAAAAAAACATTTATCGCCTTTACCTGTTACTGAACGCACCATTAACAAACTCCAAACCACAATGAAGCAACGATATCACTGAAATCCATCTCTAGGACAAGTTCACTTTGAACTCATGTGATACTTAAACTGCTCCACTTATGACTAGAGATCATGAGTGCACAGTCAGACCCGGCATGTCCCTCACAGAGCAGAGTCAGCGACTATTTACTCATCAATATATAATGTCAATGTTGAGTAAGCTGCTTGATGAGGTAGAAACCAATGAAGATCTCAATCTCAAACCACAATAACTGAATAGAGAACTGACAGCAGGTGAAATAAGCTGGAGTATCTGGTGTGGTACATTTCCTGTCAGAAAATCTTTCTCTTTGAACTGATTTTGAAACTGGGCTCCACCCTGACCTCCGCTCTGCAAGTTACATCTGAACGGAAACGTTGTTGGCTCACTCCATCTACACTTTGTGGGTTTTACACTGTAAAAAATGTTCACTTCAAGCGATTGAATTCACTTTTGGTAAATGGTCTGCACTTATATAGCGCCTTTCTACCTTAGTGGTACTCAAAGCACTTTACAATGTGTTTCTAATTCACCCATTCACACACACATTCACACACCAATGGCGACAGACTTCCATGCAAGGTGCCTGCCTGCCATTGGGAGCAACTTCGGGTTCAGTGTCTTGCCCAAGGACACTTCGGTATGCGGAGGGGCCAGGGATCAAACCGCCAACCTTGCGATCAGTGGACAACCTGCTCTACAACCTGAGCCACAACCGCACTTTTCAGTCTCTGATTACTACTAATTTCAACTTGGCATGTTGAGTTCCTGTGTTCAAAAATGTCATGGGTTCTTATCTTTAATCTGAAATATTGTGCCACCTGATAAAGCTTTTCCTGCACTCAGATTTGTCTACATCCATGAATTACTTGCAGAAGTGAAACAATTACTTTTTACTCATGTTCATGGGAACAATGGTTCTCATAAATGTGAAGTTGTGCAAAAACAAGCCATATTTATATCATTCTAAGGAAGTGTGAATATGGGAAGCAAATAGGTTTCCAAATGCTGTTGCATTTTGTGGTTTTAAACCTTTGCGTCACTCTCCACATGCAATTAACTGAAGGCAGCTTTTTCAAATATGTTGATGACACTGTTCATTTGTGCAATGCAAAAAATAAAGATGACCATTGGGCTTGTAGGTTTTTTTTTTTTGTATCCCCCAGAAAACCATAAAAACCGTCACAATGTACAAACAAAAAGTCGTTTTTCATGTTTTTATGATTCTCATGAGTCATCCAGACGCTGCCTTATGTGCACTATAACCCCCTTCTCCACCATATGTTTCCTTTCTATGACAACTCTCTCATATCAGCCAGAGAAAAGCCTGGTGCATATTCATATTAACAGTATAAAAACACATGCAAGTAAGTGAGGATTTTACCTAAATTAACAAAATATATGACCAAATGATAGAAAATGCTTCACTGGCACACACACACATTTTAAAGTCCTAATCATCAACGTGCCATATATCATCCTTCATCACACACTGAGATAAAAGAAAATGTTTTATATTTTTATACATAATACAGAACTGGAAAATGAATGCTAGTTACATTCACTCCCACTACATGCATCTATACACCTACAAAGCAGCCACACAGACATTTAAACATTTTATTAAAGTGCATATGTTGTTCATATTTTCTACTCACCACCGCTCTGCTGTATTGGTCGGGCACCACTGGTGTGCTCCCCACTACGGTCACAATCATCCCCAACAGAAGACCCAACTCCATTCCAGCAACTGCAAAAGAAGTGCCCCATTATGAACAGGATGCTTATTATGTGCAGGAAACACAGACTTTTCTTCCTCCAGAGCATCTCGAATTCAAAAGAACTGAAACAAAGCTTACCGTTGTTTCTCCTCCACAGCTTCTGTCTCTCTTGGGACTAGGCGGGCTTGATCAATATCTGCTCTCTGCCTCTCTCTCCCTCACTGTGGAGCAAGTGGCTTACAGCGCTTTTTTTTCTTTCAGTCTTTGTCTCTATATAACGTGCATAATGCATGCATGTGAGGTAGTTCCTGCTGTCGTCACACACAGTATACAAAGGAAGTGAGTCAAGATTGTACCACCTTGCATTACATTTTAGATGAACAGAGTATTTGCTCTTATGCAAAACCATATAAACTAACAATTTTGATGTATTATATTAAAAATACAGGTCCAAACTCAAAGCAACGAAGGTCAGTATACCTTTAATTCATTACAATACTGTGATTTTGTTCCTTATCTAACTTTGCACCATTTTAGCACCTTATGACATTATTTGTTGTCAATACCATATTTCACTTTATTCTTATCTCAACATATTCCATTTTTGAATTTTAAGTTGAATACTATTTATCATATTTTAATACTACATGGCTACTATTGTACAGTTGTTGCTATCCTTCGGTGTCCAACTGTTCTACGTTCCTTGAATTACACCCAGGGAACAAATAAAGTTATTTATTTTTATTAATTTGAATTGAATTGAATTTTCTGAACACTGCTTTATCCTGCGAGTTGTGATTGCATTTTATTGTTTCTAGTATGTGAAAGTCATGGCCGACAATAGTAACGTGAATCATTCAGAAACTTCTACCTTCAACTTCAAACAACATTAGTGAAAGATGTGCATGATTTTTCGACTCAGCAATTGAACATTACTAACCTTGAATATTCAGTACCAGATATACTAGTTAGTTAAATAATTATTGATATTTTAGTAATGTGAAACTGTTACTGCTAAGGTTTAAAGCAACCACCTCATGTGGACGTTAGCTGGGGTTGCTAATGGCTGCTCCCGCTAATGGCTAACCGTAACTCTAACCCTAAACCAGTAATATTTGTCAGCATTTTGATTTTGACAATGAAAATAAGTTTGTTTGTAGGCTGTGTGATAAACCTGCACATATAGTAACCACTCGAGCAATTCAGAACCTCATTCAGCAAAGCTCTGTCGATGTTAACATGTGGGTCGCGGGAGCGGTGCTAGCTACAGCACCACGGCGCCGCCCGATGCTAACATGTAGGCTATGGCATTTTAAGTGTTAATTGTTAACTCATATCTAGTGAATTATCCTCGTGTTTTGTAGGATAATGTGCAATGTTCATATGTGTTTACATTTACAGTTTGGCTACTGAAGTAATTAACAGTTTCAAATGGCCCTTAAACACTTAGTTTTTGGGACAGTTTTTAATCTTGCTGTTATATCGTTCCATATTTTGATGGTTTTCCGAGTGTTTCCTCAATTTGAGACTTGTCTAAATTTAGATTTCTGTTTAAGTGACTGGGAAACCGCTTGTTCCTTTGTAAAAAACAGAAGTCCTAGTAGAGGTCCTACTTGATAGTTGACTAAACGATTTGAAAAAAAGACCTTTGACAGACCAGAGAAAAGGATATTATTAAAAAGTCATATTCATTAGAAATAATCTAAAATCAAATCCTAATTTTAAAATAAAAGTCCAGTTTGGAACTTAATTTTTAAGTTTAAGTGGCACAAAATCTGCCACTTGGAAATTGAAATTGTCAGTTCACATTAAATTCATCATAATAACACTTTAGAATATACTAAAACGGACAGATTTCTAATTTTATAAATAATTTCATATTTCCAACCTGACATTAGAAATGGAAACATTATTTACAATTAAACATTGTATTAAAATGTATCCTTATCTTACACAGCCCTCAAAATGACCCTAAAATCTCAAATTGATTAAATTAATACATTTTATTTTGGCACCCTTGGAGTTCCATGCACTTTACATTGCAGTGAAAAATTATTTTAAAAATTAAGTTTGATTTGAATTTCATTTTTTATAAAGAAATGTTTTGCAAATGCTGTTCAACACAGATAATAAATTTGAGGGGTAATGACGAGACTGCATTAAGCTGGAGTGCTCTGGAATCTCGCATCTCATCTCAGAGTCCCATTACGTTTGTGGCTCTGTATTTTTATTCTCTCTGCAAAGCATCACTGGTGTTATCTTACCCCCTTCCTCCCTCCCTCCCCTTCTTCCTCTCCTCCCGTCTTTAATTTCTGTTCATCCTCCAGGGCCCAAGTGAGTCATGCCATTAGCACAGAATGCAGACTGGCTAATGGCTGGCCAGTTTCCGTCATGTCCACTTCATGTCGCTGCTCTGTGGAAAATGAACAGTCTTTTAGCTGCTCAATATTTAGTAGTTGGGGTTACTGCTCATACTGTTGACCTTTTAAAGGCGTGTGTATTAAAATCTGAACAATGAACTCTGGGAAACTGAGTTTATATTAAACACTCTCTCTGGACTCCTGATGTTTGCATGCTTTCATCAGGTTTGCAGTTTGCTTTTTGTCGTGGCTTTATCTCAGAGACAACCATTGTAGATCTATATATATGCAACCCTAACCCTAACCATATATACACACACGCACACTGATCAGCCACAACATTAAACATTATGGCCACTGACAGGTGAAGTGAATAACATTGATCATATTGGTACTATGTGGTGTTCTGCTGGAAAACCTTGGATTTTGGCATCAGTGTTGATGAGACTTAGACACCCAAATAAACATTGTCCCAGAACAAGCACACTCCCTCATGCAAATGGAAATCCCAAATGTCACTGACCCCATTCTGATCAAGCATCAACAGGATGCAATGGAACAAGTTTGATTGACAGAGGCCCCACTGCACAAGCCCGAGTACCCAAAGGATCCACTGCCAACGTCTTGATGCCAGACCCCAGAGGACACCCTGAGAGGTCCTCTTGTCCATGCCCAATGGTTCAGAGCATTTTTGAGCACATAAGGGGGACCAACACAATATTAGGCAGGTGGTCATAATGTTATACCTGATCGGTATGAACCAACATATCTTAAACCTGCATCAACTGTTTTTTGCCCACATTGTAGAGCAGAAACAAGCTTGAACACTGACATTCAGCACAGAATCATCACCCTTTACATCTGGAGTGCAGGACTTTTACACATAAATGAGTTCACACAGTGCTAATTAAGTCTATCAATGCCTGGTAAATCTTTGTATTTTGTAGTATACTGGAGTTTTAAATCTGGTTTCTGTGGTGATTTTCCCACACTGACGCACCAGTAATGATGCATTTTACCTCCACCAGCAAATAATTGGTTTAACAGAGCTGTAGATGGGAGCAACCATAGTGATGGAGATGAAACAGGCTACAGCAGCTAAGAATATGGTGGAAAACCCAGGAAGCATGCAAGAAAGGTTTCTAATGCTCCAGATCAAAAAATAAATTCTGCTTTCAGAGGAAGCATTAGCAAACGTTTGTCAACAGAGTTGGTGTAATTACTCTCACTGCCAGAAGGGGGAGACAAAACTTTTATTCATTCAGCAGACAGATAGAGTCACATTAGCATTTATTTTGAGCTGTATTACTGTCCACTTGATTAAAAACAATGTGTTTTTTTTTTTCTCCAAATGCATCAGTCTCCAGATAGCGACTAATTTTGACAGTCTGTCAGTTGGTGTAGAACCAGTGGTGCACAATGGGTTATTCATGGAAAACGGCTGCCAGCTATGACTGCAAATTATGCTGTTAAGAGTAGTGATGGTGAGTCTAGAAGTTAAAGTTGCAGAAAACCAAAACAATGGAGTAAAAGAAGTAAAAATCCTCATTAAAACTCAAGGTTTGTATGCTCATCACTGTGAGTGAACCCTTTTACATAAATGTAGTCATGTGATTGCTGACATAAAAAATACTGATTATAGTAGCTTTAAATAAAGTAACCCTAGTTATCTGTTAGGGGTACAAAAGAAATGTAATCATCACCAAACATAATTTGATGCATATTATATTGCAAGTAAAGTAGAAATTCAATTAAACAAATTGCATTTTATTTGGATAATTGTGATGGCATCATATCACATTTGTCAAACATCATCCCTATCTTTATATTAGTGAAACTGTCATGTTGAGTTGTTATTCTTTTTTTTACTAAATTTTGAACCACACAGACGGCGAGTGAAACATAATCCGACACCACAAACGCAGACCCTTTGAATCCATATTCATTACACACAGTTTTATTTTCATTAAAGGGATCCAAGGCCTTCACAAAAGGGTTGACTCTTGGTAGCTATACAGTACTAACACAACACGCGACGACAACCAAAACAACACAAAGGACTTATGTGAACGAGTGAAAAGACAAATAAATAAGAGCTGAAAGACGTTTTCATATGAGATGCATCAACGAAACCAACAGTTGGAGGAAAAGTGAGCAGAGGGGTCGAACTCTGCAAAGTACGGCTTTTGCACAATACTTGCTTTGTTTTTCTGCGAGTAGCTGATTGTCTAAAGCGGCTTGTTTTTTGGTCATGCACAGTTTGTTAAAGCCATTTGCTGTTGTAGTGTTGCAGTAAATTTCACAGTTTATCCTTTTAGATCTGCTCCACCACCAGCTTTGATTGTCAGTCTCTGTCCAGTGTTTGCATTTGACGGTTTGAAGGCAGCTTTGTTTTGCTGTAATGATGCTTGATTGTCACCGGCTGATGGATATGTGTCATTAGTGATGTACAAAAAAAATAAAATAAAGATACCCTGCCAATCCAAAGTATGTATCGCTGCTAACTCTGCTGTGCAATTGCTTGTTTTCTGATTGACTGGATTAAAAAAATGTCCACATATATACAAAATAAAGAGAAAATTTTACAAAACTTGATTTTTTTCCTCTAATACCTGTAAATCTGTGACGTTTTCTCAATATTTATATTCATTTCATGTTTCACGGAGCGTCCCTAACAATTTACTCTGACAAATTAAACTTTGAGGATGGTTTGAGTCCACAGCGTGCTACATTCTTCCCTCCAGTAACATCTGACAATATTCCACAGTTTTCTTCATCATACACGGATGTCTGTACAAAAATATGCAGTCTGAGTGTAACGTTGCTGGCAGGAGAGGCAGGATTTACACTTTTTATGGTATGTTTTTTTTTTTTTTTTTAAGTTTTTAGTACAAGTGATTGCCATAAGCAAGTCTAAAATCTTCACAGTAGCCTTACACAGCTTTTTGCTCAGGGAACAAGCTACCTATCACAATATCATTGAGCTGCTCAAGTAACAAGAAACTGTGGTCACACTTCACAATACGCCTGACATCTGCTGGCATTCACTCAGTACTACAGAACCACTATTTGAGGCGATTTTGTGCAGCAGAATTACAATTATAAGCCTGCAATTTGGTCTGAAAACCTTATTTTCACATTTGATATTGAAAAAGCTTGTGTTTTATAATCACTTGGGAGATATTTAAGATTATCCTAAAGCTAAAAGCAGTCTGGTATCACATATATGATCACATTTGTATTAAAAAATGAATTGAAACTCAAAACTTCACTCACTACAGACATGTATCCAGTCTATTCCTGTTTTTGGTGGATGTTTTGGTTCCTGAAACACGAAACCTATAAAAATTAAAGCCAGAATGTGGGTACAATTTGTACAAAACAAAACTGAAACTCAAAACGTCCCTTACTGGAGTTTTGATGGTTAGGTAGACATGGATCCAGTCTTTTTTTCAGTTTATTGGTGGTTTTTTTTGGCTTTTGAATCATAAACCAGGAGAACCAATATCGTTTGTTTCTGTGTGGAATACAAATGACAAATAAAGTTCTTATTATATTATAAAACATAAAAAAAGACAAAAAGAAAAAGCCAAAATATGTGTAAAATGTGTGTTAAAATAGATTTAAAACTCAAAATGTCCCTTACTGGAACTTTGATATTTAGACAGACATGGATCCAAGTCTTTTATCCCGTTTTTTGGTGGGTTTCAAACATAAACTTCTAAAAATAAAAGCCAAAATGTGTGTAAAATCTGTATTAAAAAATGACTGAAACTCATAACTTCCCTTAGTGGAGTTCTGATGTTTTGGCAGACATGGATCCAGTCAATTTCCCTGTATTTGGGTGTGTGTTTTTGTTTTTTTAAATCATGAAACGTCTAAAAAATAAAAGCCAAAATGTGTGTAAAATTGGTATTAAAAAAAAAATTGAAACTCAAAGCTTCACTTACATCGACTTTGATGTTTAGGTAGACATGTATCCAGTCAATTCCTGTGTTTTTTTTTGTTTTTTTTGGATCATGAAACTGTGTGTGGCACATAAAACATGAAGGGTCCAATTCTAATTCTCAACTATACATTAAAAGTTCCACTTGCTGCATCCACACAGACAGTAAACTCTGCCTTTAGCCTGATTCTTATCCTATTTTATTCCTAAACACACCTCAGACGGATCATATTCCTAATCCTGACTGCAGCCCTATGATTAACACACTACCCAAAAAAAAAGAAAAAAAAGCGCGACCTGATAATACTAAGACAACACCAGTGTGGCCAGAGTACTGTTAAGTGCAACCAAAGCTGCTCTTGGCTGGATTTGTAAACATTTAATGCATTTTGGGCTCTGCAACCCATCGAGGCCCCTCTGTAGCTCAGCCCTGTGCTTCCTTTAAACCTGTTTTCTTGACACTTTTTTTTTACATGCCCTTTCCTCCCCCCCTTCTTCTTTTGCTACGCCGGCTGGCAGCGATTGTCTGTTGTTCACTGTAATCGGGCCCAGTACTGACCCAGGTTCTGACTCATGCTCTGCGGCTCGGTTCCTGGGACCTGGACTGGCACTGACACGCCGGGCGATATGAGCCCTGAGGTGGAGGAGAAAAACAGTCAATATGGGGCTTTGATTTACAGTCTAATTTATTGTGCATTTCAGTGAGTGTTAAATAAGGCTCACCTGTGTTGGAGTTGGCGGAGGGCGGAGTCTGCAGGTGAGGGGAGGAGTACGCTGAGGAGTCAAAGCTGCGCGGTGCAGAGGGGGATGGAGGTAACATGCAGGAGTAGGAGGAGGCCGACTGAGGAGGAATCGACTGAGAGTAGACACAGGAGAGGAAGAAAGATTAGATTTATATCATCATGTAAGAAAGCCTGTTTTGAAGTATGTACTAGTATCCTACACCATGTACTGTAAAGGCAGTTTGAAGTAGCAGCAGCACAGTTTCAGTTCAGCCACATGGAGGTGCTAGAGTATTACAGCATGGTAGGAACCCAGCTGCCAAGAATTTCTTTTTACTTATTTTATAATCTTTCAACCACTTCATTAAACCATATATTTTTAGCATCAGCCACAATTTTTAGGTTTTCTAATGTCCAAATTTTAAATATCTGACACACATGCATGACATTTCACAATAAAATAACATGCATGTCTTTCCATTGATGTTAAACTAGATACCAAAAATGTGTGTATTTTGATGCTGAGGTTGAAATCGTCACAGGAAACATATCTGTCACTCTGATGATTTTTTAATTAAGTGCTGCTTCTGTCAGCAAATGTCTCCAGGTTGAACCAAATACGGCAAACCGTGTAGTTTTAGAATAGGTTTGATTACTTGTAATTTCTTTTGATACCACAGATCCTTTGCATTAATTACACGTGTTTAATGTAAATAAATCTGCATCTCAGTTGCAGAGAAATCAGTTTGATTGATTTTGACTGAAAAGCTAAGGCTGCACTGGGTACTTTGTCTTAAAGCAAAAAAAACAACAACAGATAATCTAAAGAAGCAAAGAGGCTGCTCTCACATCTACACTGTAATGAGCTGTTTCATTTTCATTACCGAGAGGAAACCTTCCAACTTAGGGAGTAATCTGCGAGTGTATAAATTAAGGCCTTATTGCATGGCACGATTTGGGAGATCATATTGAAAATTAGCATATAACTGTTATTTATTTTCATTATTTATTCATCTCCCAACAGTTTGATAAATGCATTAATTGGAAGATATTTCATTTACTGTCATATGTGACAAGGAAAAGCAGCAAATCTTCACATTTAAGCAGCAGAAACCATCAAACACTGACATATTTGCTTGTAAAATAACCGAAATGATCATCCAATTAGCTTTCTAAATCAAATAATCAGCTCTGATAATTTAAATATTTACAGATTTGCTTTCTCTATCTTTTCCTAGTTCTTGTTTAAATATTACTATTATTATTAGTAGGACAACAGCAATAATAACAGCTATGATAATAATAATAAGAAGAAATTATGCATTATTTTGAGGTGTTTTTTTAAATTTATATTAGAAGTTGTAGTGGTATTTATTTATTTGCATGTTTACTTTGATCCTCCTAGTTTTCAGACTCTAGACTTGTTAATACACAGGTTGTGCCGTGTGCTGATGATGACGTGCTCTGCTATAGTTTGGAAGGTGCTGATGAATGATGAATGATGAATGTCCAACCTGGACTCCAGATGAGAAAACTGACAGCGAGCTGTAGCTGGGCAGGGACGACTCAGCCTGACTCAACATGGACCCTGGAGAGAGACACACGGAGCAGAGCGAGGCGGTGAGCTCACACACACACACATCCAGTCACATGTGATGGGAGCAGTGGAAATGTTTTAATATAGATGCACTCTAATGGAGAAACTCTAATGGTTTGCCTGCCTGGGAATGTCAAAGGAGACGAGCTCTGAGGTTTGTAATTATAAACTAGTCAAATATTCCTGCCACCAGATGTATAAATCATAAGGAGCAAATGTAAACCCCCTCGTCGCTGCTGTGTGAGCAAACAAACAAGCATGTGTGTGTGTGTAATTAGAGGTGGTAATTATCGGTATAATTAGGCAGCTGTTTTTGGTGAAATGACCTGGTGTTTACCTGAACTGCTGCCGTGCTGCTGATGATACACGGACGTGTTGAACGAAGTGCTCAGAGGGGCTTGGCTCTGCGAACAAGAAGTCACGCCGCCTGACCTCCTTTGGTTACGCAGCTTCTCCTCCCTCCTCCACTTGGCTCTTCGGTTTGAAAACCACACCTGCCAATCACAGAGTCCCGTCAGGCCTGTTTAGCGTGTAATCAGAAGACAAACACATTTCGTTGTGGGTTACAGGGTCGACTGGGAGCTTCCTTACCTGTATCCTGGCTTCGGGTAGATCGATCTTGTTCGCCAGTCTCTCCCTCGCAAACACATCCGGGTAATGTGTCCTTTCAAACTCTGTGGAAGATATTAACTAATGTCAAACACACAATGTGAGTCTTAATCGAGGCTGACAGCGCTACAGGAAAACAGCTTGCCCGGCGGCCCCCGCTGAGCGGTGTTCGCGTATTTTGGATTCATCCTTGCATCTTCAATCTTTGCATATAATCAATCAGAAATGACCGATTTCAGCAGATATCAACCTGCATTCTGAGCATTTACTGCTTAATATCAGCATTGCTAATTATCTTTCCGTATAAATCCAGGAGGCTGAGCTGTATCCTTACAACCATATTTGAAATATTTATCTGTTGCACTTTGTATAAATTATTTATCATTATGGAACACGCAGAAAGTTCAAGTGAAAGGATTCAAGTTGAGAAGCTGCCTAAGCACTTTATTTCAAAGGAGACCCACTAAAGTGAAGGAGAATCCTTACAGGTTCACATTTTGTCGTCATTTATCGTTTTTTAATTCTGAGCATCTATTGTGTCTCACTCGGTGGCGTTTTATCAGAATTATCAGTATTATATAGCGACTTAATGTAAAGCGTACAAGAGACACAATGGCTCTGATGTAAATGAATCCTGAAGTCGTTTGAACATCAGTGAGTTCATATTAATGAGACGTTCGGTTTCAGAGTATCATTTCTCACGGTGGCAGTTAATTTATAGTTGACAAACTGCTGACATTTTTGTTGTTGACAAGTCGAAACGAGAATCAGCCTCACCCTCTGACAGCCTGACTCATCCTCATGAACTCTCATGAAGTTCCAGGTCTGGTAACAAGAGACATCTTTATGCTTGTGATGCTTAATAATAGTTTTGTGTGTCAATCAATCAATTAATGGTTTGTTGAAGTCACAGATGGATACCACTGAAAAGGCAGCAGGATTTTTAAAATTATGTTTACAGCCGAGCATATTACAGATTATAATTTCTGCAAATGACTAGAGAGTAAAGTTGACACTGGTAACACATGGTTAAGAAAGACTTATTTCACAAGATGAGGATGGCGTCGTGAATTAAGTCTGTCTCACAAATTGTTCTAATTGGCTTGGTTATAATTGGCGTCTGTGTCAACACATGATTGTTATTGTGCCGTGGCTGTGCACTGAGGTCAGTGTACCTCATTAATGTCATTTGCACAGAGTGACCACACTGATACGTTTCCACTCGGCTGCACAGTGGACATTGCGTCCTTATTTAGCTCAAGGGCCCTCTGCAGCCATATCCAGTCAAGGGTGGCTTTCTGATCCCTCTCAGTGGTTATCAGGCCACGAGGGCCAGATCTCGCTGCATAATACAGCCACAGTAATGATGCATTATCAGAACTCTGCTGTACTCGCTGCCAGAGGCTTTTTTGGGAGCAGATCAGGAATATTTGTGTAGTTAAGACTGTGGATAATTTGCATGTGGACGTTTTCATGGCAAAGCTTAGTCTCCCTCAGAGGGATTGATTAAGATTCTGACCTGCTAAAATACACACTGCCTGATTTTGGATGTAATTGATTTAAATGTAAATTTAAAGCTGTAAACACGATCTAAACACTACAATCCAGTAACAAAGGTGTTGGCAGGGGAAAAAAGCAGCAGGATGAGCTGCGTCATGACACACTCTGCTCTGGCCTGCGCCCACGGAGGCCAGCGATTGGCTGAAACGCGAGCAGGGAGCTGTGCGTGCTTGCATGGCCTGACCTTTCTCCAGAGCCTCGATCTGCTCCTGTGTGAAGCTGGTCCTGTTCCTCTGCAGCTTCCTCTTGAGCTGCAGCCTCAGCTGAGACTCCTCGCCCTCGTCCCGCTCCACGGGGACTCCTCCCCCTCGGCCCGCTCCTCCACCTCCTCCCCCGGCCTCACCCCCCATGCTGCCCTCCGTGTCCAGCAGACAGCCCTCAGACACTGGCAGAAAGGTGACAAAAGAGATGCATCAAGAAAAATCCCCACATTTTTAGCAAACAGAAGGTTAGTGAGACAGCCACAAGTGCAGACCTCCTAGTAATTTCTGCGTAGTTTAAATCTGGTTTACCTGACGCCCTCTCACCTGTGCTGTGTTGCGTCTGAACGCCAGTGGGGTCATGGTACCAGTTGTTGGGCCCACTCCAGTTCGAGCCACTCTGCAGGTTCAGCATGGTTAACTTCTCATACATACTACGCGTGTCCGAACCACCATGAAGAAGAAATAAAGGAAAATCCTGTCCTGTGTACGTTCGCCCCTGTTTACTGTCACCTTGGCTCCTCTCTGCCTCCTTCAATCCTCCAATCCTTCCTCCTGGAGGGGGGTGGCGGCGGCGAGAGGGTTTTGAGGTGGAGGCAAAGATAAGAAGAAGAAGGAGGGGTTCATATCGCATGAGTTCACACATGGTTGGCATTGTGGTGAATTAGCCTCATGATGACAGACAGAAATGGAGTTAGTTACATGCTCGCTGTCGTAGCGCGTGTGTGTTATACATTGCTACGCTGGTATACCATGGGGAGATAAGGTACATTAGAAGCCACTCCGAAAGTCATGACATTTATGATGCTGCTCGCTTTTAGCTCTATTTTTTTTTGCTGGTGAGCTCGAGCATGCATGCACACACATGTATGCATGAGAGGTATTTCTATGCATCCACAAACCAAACGGCGGCTGTATGAACAATTTCACAGAAAACACCCAAATCAAGCTCATGTTTAACTTTCAGTACGAGACATAAACTGCACAAGTTAATCATCTTTATCTGACTAAATAAACATGTGCCAACTCTGAGATGAATAAAATCCATTTATCTGGCGTGGAGAACAGGAACGGAAGCTAAAGGTGCGTCAATACTAAGCAAAATCTCACAATACATCGCAGCAGCACAATGTCAAAGGTCAAACTTGATTCGCTTGGATGTGGCCGCCCCGAGACAACAATTCAGTAATCTCATTTTCAAGTAAATTCCACAAAATATTCATGCGCCATGTCTTCAGTGAGGCTGATCTCAAACCGTGCACTAAAGTCTGATAAAGAAGTGATATCAGCACCGAACGAAACACATGAAAAAAAAAAACACTCGGATGATGTGATTTTTGCAAACTTACCAAGTGTCCGGGTGAAATGATGCTGGGGGGGTCCTGCGTGTTACTCTCCTCCTCTGTGGACCTTTATTCCCCTGTTTCCCCCCAACGTCCCTTGTTCTCCAGCTTTGTTGACAATACTGTGAGTGTGTAAAGGAGAGAGTGGGAGAGAGATGGAGGGAGTTAGACAGGGTGAGAGAGAGTGAAAACCGGAGAGGGGGGGGCTCTGGAGAGAAATGCGTCTGCGGGCACTCTTGTCCTCCGAGCAATGGGAAGAGAGAGAGAGAGAGAGAGAGAGAGAGAGAGAGAGAGAGAGAGAGAGGGTGAGGGTGAGGGAGAGAGAGAGAGAGGGAGCCACCGAGGGGTGACAAAGTGAGTCAACATCAGTGTCAAGTTTGAACTTAATGCCAGCGAGAGGAGGAGGGGAGGCCGAGAGAGTGGAGCATAAAGCACAGATAATGGAAAGATAGTGGATGATAAATAGATGATGGAACTCAATTTTAGCCATAAATTACACATAAAAATTGAGTAGTCGAATGTGTCGCGACCAGACGATTGACATTATTAGATTATTAGAGTCAACATTCACACGAGTGATGACTGATTTTTGTTTATTCTTGATTGGATGCTTAGAAGATTTGATCCTTCAAACTTAAATACAGCTTTGACACGTCCATATGTAGCTGCTGTTTAAACATATTGCTACTGAAAGAGAACAGAGGAATAAAAGATTACTGGACATTATCATTATATTTATTATTATAAGTGGGCATTGTTATATTATCTGTTTAAGAAATCAAAGCAATAAATCATTTTATACATTGCAGGAAGACAAATGTGTCTAATTAAGAGGTAATTTGTTGCATTACAGAAATTAGCAAAATATTATTTTTATGATCATTGTATCTGCTTGAGACCCTGATATAATGTCAAATATTAATTAAAATGTCACACAAAAAGCTACACTTATTTTAAAAAGTATTTAACATCATAAACAATAAGCAATTATAATAAATGTCCATATAATAAAGAGACATTTCTAGATAATAATGATTACAGATTGATTCCAATTTATTTGAAATAATGAATTAGATAAAGATGATCAATCATGCTACCAAAGATTACATTTGATCAATAAATGCTTTTAAAAATTAATTACAACCAGATATTAATTAGCTAAAAAATAGAAATTGTCAGCTTATCAATAACTATTTTAGTCATTTATTTGATTTAAAGGGATTTAGATGATTTATTTCATTTGAATATTAGGATTATTGATTGATTCCGATCTATTTGAGATGCTGGATTGGATAAAGATGATCAATCATGTAAAATTGTGTTTGATTATTAAATGCATTAAAAATTCTCTACAACACATTGTTTATTAGTTAGCTAAATAATTTTAATTTTCAGCTTATTAATAACTTATTTTAGTATATATAAATATTAATGT
>OMNN01102576.1:9495-22518 GCA_900302755.1 Chromis chromis
CCGACCGCCCAGTCCCTCCACCCACCCTCGGTTGCTTTCCAGGGGTGTGTATTTCACGCCCTGGTGGCTGGACAGGCACTGGGTGATTTCCCAAGGTGGGGGCTGAAGGTTGGGCAGGAACCAGTGGTGTGGAGTGATGTCAGAGTGGGGTCTCGGATTCGTGTTTCCCGTCTGTGTGTGCGTACACAGTGTCACTACGCATATATGTGTCTGCAAATGTGGGAGTATATAGTTTGAATTCCCTTCAAAAGGCCAGCTGTACAAATGGTGCACTGAATGAGAGAGGTGTTGAATTAACAAGCCATACGAGGCACCCTATTGTCCCACATTGCTCCATACACTGACCTGGCAATAATGAGGCAGAGACACATTACAATGGTTCTTTATGGGTTATGTTCTGAACATTACTAGACCAAAGGGGCTAATGTGCTGGTGTGCGGAAAACCAGATGAAATGACAGTGCAGCGAGCCAGCTGAGCGTAATGAGAATATTGTGTTTTGAATAAACTGAAATGGGGTGAATTTGCACAGGATGTGGGCCAAGGCCACGTTTCCCGCTGTGCTCTTTAGACGGTGTTCGGGGATCTTTTTCAAACCAGCATGACAGCGCTTCCTCTGCTGTGGCTGGGCTCTGAAAAACAGGCTTTTTTTTATTTATTTACCTCTATTTACTCAGGCTAGTTTGACCGAGCGTGCTAGGCTGCTTTTCAGAAACGCCCTGCTTCACCCACATTCATTTACACACATTTACACCTCTGGGAGCCAAGGTTTCCCCACTGTTGCTCACCGAGCGTTTCTACTTGACCAGCCGGGTGTTAATTGCCTTGCTCAGAGTCACTTCCACAAAAGTTACTTGGGAATGTGCTGGCTTGTTCTTTTGCTCTGCCCTCATGCACCCAGCTCAGGGATTTGAAGAAACAGCTTTGCAGTCAAAAGCCCGATTCTTTGAGTTAACCTGCAGAAATAAGTAGACAGAGAAAAGCTTTTTGAGTAAGGTTTTCTATAGCGCTCTATGAATAACCAGCGCACAAGGTTCAATAACAACATCAGAATATTGCAGCTCATTGTATTGGGTTCCATCAACAGTGTAATTAGCTTAATATCTACATGTCAACACTGCGGCTACGTTCGCCTACGTGACCGTCAAGCATGTCTCCGAAGCTTTTTGTTGCTCCTGTGTGATTCAGTTCATGTATAGCCAAATATGACTTCATCAAAACGAGACAGGATTCATATCTGAAAAGTAAACATGCTGAACAATATACTGGCACCAGCACCGATGACAGACTATGAGTGTATTTGTGTGAGTATAGGTGTGTGTGTGCACCAGTGTCTGTGCATACGTGACCAGCTTCCAGGAGTCTTGTCTGCCTGTCCAACTCCCACTATTGTAACACAATAAACAGCATATAAAGCAGCTATTCAGGAAAAAAGAATCTGGTTAAAACTCGGACAACGTGTCTCCTCACGGCTATATCCAGAGAGTTTTTTTTCGTTTTTTTTTAAAGATCCTGTTGTTAAAAGCAGAGATAAAAGAAAACAAAAGGAAAAACAGACTTGAGGAATTGTTTTTCTCCTTCCTTTTGTTTCTGTATCATTCATTTTTTTTTTTTTTTTAATTTAGGGTTTTTATGTACTCATAAGCAGTCTTGTGACACTTTATTTGATGAACAATTACAGCAAAAGATAAGTAAATTGGACTGGATTATGTTTTCTTTTTGGGAATTGTCAGAAACCTTAGTTATTGGCTGCAATAAAAGAAATATACCCACACACACTTTCACACAGTTTTCTGTGAGAAAAGACAAACTTTAGCCAGAGATTGTAACTTTACTATTTAATGAAACAACCCACTCAGAGTTTTGTTTTACTTGTTGCAATGACACTTTTTCAATCTAATACTTTAATAACCTCCAAATTTATGCTTTTATACAGACGTATAACTTTTCACCAGCAGTTGGAAGATGTCTGAATTTTCCCGCTAAGCCGCAAGCGTTAATAAATGTGTAATAAGAGTAATAAAAACATAAATCAGCAAAAGTCATACTCGTCCAAATCTGTCTCCGTCAACACAGATAAGATACGCTGCTCTGGGTCAAGACAAGGGGAAGAAGAAATAAGAGCTGAGGCAACAGTCACTGAAATATCAACCAGTATCTGATCGGCCTCAAGGCTTTATTTAAAAGCCAAGTTAATGTTTCTCTGGAATGTTTGTTCTGTGCTGTCGTGATGAACAACAACAGACTGTTTCCATAAAAGCAGATCAACTTGTCCTACTGTTGTTCACCAGGCCCAGTTTTTTTCCCCCACTCTGAATCTCTTTCCTCTATCTTTCATCTTTTTGGCTTGTCCTTGTGGCTCTGTGTGTTTTTTTGTTTTTAGCGCTGGTTTGGCTTTAATTTCTCTTCCAGCCCTGTATATCAAAGAGAAGGCAGGTGTGGTCTGCTAAGACTATGTCATGCAGATGATGAAGATTTGCTTTCTGTAACCGGGAGGATCCAGGTCAGCTGTGGTCAGGATGACGGCTTGTCTGAATGGGAAGTGATTTGCAGTTCACTAGAGGAGCTCAGCTGACTGAATCTAGCCTCTCCCTGTCAGGCCGAGAGGAGGAATGTGGAGTCCAATATGAGTAATCCTTCTGACCTTATCATTGGATTAGCTAAGAAAAAATCAACCTAGAAACCTCTGCAGCCATGTAAATATTAGAAATTAGAAAGCCTATTTAATAGTGTGTGAGGAAATGAGTGTGTTTGTGTACATACATGCGTGTCTACATGGAAATAGGATTGTATTTCAGGATTTATTTTGTGTGTAGCCACTTCCTGTACAGCACACAAACTCTTGTACCCCCAAGCAAGTGAAAGGCAGCCAGAAACTGCGAGCTGAGGAAGCAAAAAGAAAGAGCACAATGGAGATACTTTTTAGCTATTGATTGCACGAATAAAGGGTACACTCGGTCGATACTCACCACTGCTAACTGGAAACACCCCACAAGACTTGTCGTTTCAGAAATGCTCGGATGTAGTTATCTGGCCATTTTGATTTGGCCATTGCGAAGTCACTTGGTACTTTAAATCTTCCATTTTCTTTCCATTTTGGGAGTTCTCTCGCATTATTGCAGGTGTATTCATCACTTGAGACACATTCGCTGCACCTAAATGACCCCTGTTTCACTAATTGTGACTTCTAGCACCAGTTTGGCTGCACATGTGTTGAATTAGGTCACTTTAAAGGATGGAATACATATGCAGTCACTTATTTCATGTTTTATATTTGAAGTAATTTGCATTACTTTGTAGAAATCTGTTTTCACTCTGACATTAAAGAGTCTTTTTTGAATTCTTGTCAAAAAAGCTTGATCATAATTGAATGTTGAAAAGCAATAGACACTGTAGACTATGAGAAGCAACTGTTTAATTGCCGTCTAATATATACCAGACATTAACCCGCGTCATTGTTAGAAAATAATCAGTGCTGCCCTTCATTTGTGAGTTGTCATAATGTTCTGGCTCACAGGTGAATATGTTTAATAGCAAAATATCAATGACACTATGTTAATTACTCTGAATATGAAATATTTTCCTAAGCTTGTTGAAACATCATCGCTATTTGACAGAGCTCCATTTAAATAATTTTAATTCACCATAAGCTTCCCCAAATGATGACATATTGTGCTAAGAGAACAAAATGAACCCAACACGTAAGATTTAAAAAAGTAATTGGTGCAAATATTTGACTGTCTAACCGACTGCACAATGGGATATTTAAATAAAGATGGATTGCATTTCATCTCACTTCTTCTCGGATTTCTTTCCCTTCTCTCTGATTATCGACGCTGCACAAAGTGAAACAGCTGCTCGACGTGAAATAATGACTTGGGAATTACTTTTACAGAGCTGCAAGGACCAACAACTGCAGTTTATGTTCTACTATTAAATGTAATAATAAAAAAAAAATTAATCTTGATTGTGCACCGCACTCAATTCCTCATAATTGACAAGCATACTGTACATTTGGCTGCAGATGGAGGGCTAACCTTTGTAACGTGGATTAATTACTGTTAATTTTGGATAGCTGAGATATGTGGCCTCCGAGCACACTCACTGTTAATCATGCAAATTTTGACTCTCCCCCAAATAATCAAATTCTGCCTCGCAAAAAATCTTTTGCTCTCAAGATTAATTGCTGGCAGTTTCTATATTCTCCAATGCCGCCTGGCCTGTGCAACCCGCAAACCGGCTACAGCGGCAGACTCATACACCTTTTCAGTTCAATAACATCAATAGCCCCATGGCCAGTGGTTAATCCAGCTACTTAGAGGTCCGCAGAGCCACACATCTTCTCTGATCACAGCAGATGTGTCCAATTCTCAGCCACCCCGGTGCGTTTACTCACTCAATTCTAATCACAGTCTCTCTATTTTCGCCCAGACTCCAGAATAAACCTGATGGCACTGACCAAGAGAGGTAATTAGGCTGAGAGTTTGTATCAGAGGTAGAGATTGCAGCATCATACACGTTTCCCCACATAGCTTTCAAAGCCTTTGGAGTTACAGTGCATAAGAACAAGGCAGGGACAAGGAAAAGCATCTCCACTTCGATTTCTTTCTTTGTCTGTCTGTGTTTTTCCCTCTGTGATCTCAGAGGCTGCTTCACGATCTGTTATTCTGGTCCTCTCTGGTTGTCTGTCTCTCTGTATTACTCCCTGCAGACCTCCCCCTGCTCTGATCCGAGATCAGCAAGCTTTAACATTGAGGATTGTCCCAAGTGTGTTTCTCTCAGTAGGTCTCTTTGTGGAGGAGGATTTTCTTACACAAGATCTGCGCCCTTAAATGCGTCTGTCAGTTCTTCTTGATTCCATTGATTTTCCGGAGTCTAAAGGCTTAAAGCTGCTTATTTGAAACCGCCTTTCTTCTCTGTATGCGCTTTAAAAGAAAGGGTGGAAGAAAAAAACATTCTGTGTGTTAGCCCTGCCTTGCTAATTCACAAACACAAGAAGTGACCCTCGTGTACATGAGTGAAAGACATGGGGTTGTGGCCTTGGCAAGCCCTCATCTTTCCAACTCCAGCCTTTGTCCCTCGCTGCCAAAAACCGTCTCTCTCTGGTTCTAACCTTTCTCCATCTGACCCGAACCCTAGTCACCCTCATCCCTCTCCCACCACTGCATCGGATCCATGAGGTAATAAACACAACAACCAGGCTGACCTCTGCAACACAAAGCTCAGAGGAGGACGCCGTTCTCCGTCTGATATGACAGGAATCTCTTTTTCTCTCTTTTCCTTCTCTTTACAAGTCAGAGTGATGTAGGGAGAAGTGTATTGACTTTGAAGGTTGGCTACAGAAACATCACAGGCTTTGTGCTCAAAGCTGTCCGAGGTAAAAAGCAGATCAATACTTTTCATATTCCGCTGCGGTGGAGTGCTATCGACCAGGGCCTTCACATAGCCACGCTGCCTCACAACCAGCATGGCGTGTCGCTCCAAAACGTGCTATTTTAATCAGAGAACGACACTCTATATGTCTGACAAGTCTGCTCTCAGCTTCATCCGCCACACTCCTTCTTCCAGCTCTTCTTCTCTCCTCTCCTTTTTTTCGAGGATTGATGGATCAGAAAAGTGGTTCCATCCACAGAATAAGAGTTAAAAGAGACGCTGTCAGAACCAAAGTGACACGGAGAGATAGAGGCATCCTCCGGAGCACATGTGTCGTTACAAGACAGGGTGACACTTAAGAGGCTGTTTGACAGTGTAAGGAGTAGAGCAGGGGTTCAAAGTGGTCTTTCCTGGTCGCAAAACAGGCAAACAGCCACTCCGACAGTTTGAAAGTGATGCTTTACTGTCCTGCCTCTTCTTTAAGTGACCTGATCTATGTCTGTTTCATTGTTCTTCACACTAGATAAACTTTCATTCAGATTTAAATATACACAAGTATATGCACTCGCTGCCAAACACCATCCGGTAAATTGCAGGCAATTTTTGGATCCTTCTTCACTGCCCTTCACGATGTAATCCAGAAACAGTAGGAGGCCTATGTGTTGATGACAAGCCTGAGGCCCAATCACATTCATTCCACTTAATGTGATCTCACCCATCCTGCTGCTTCTGGCCAGGACCCCTACTGTCAACCTGATGCAGCCAGCGTATCTGCTGCACTCGTCTTTACCTGTGAAAGACTCACCGCTGTCATTGGCAGCGATAGCGAGCTATGATCGTTTTCATGCTCATCGCCGCTGCCAGCACCACCATCGCTCTCACTATCATCATGTTCATCTTTACCATCACCATCATCTTATAGAGCGAACAGTAGGTATCGCTGTCTGAATGTGGGTTTGGAATGTGAAACTGGAGGGTTGTCTCTGCAGGCGGCTGTAACCTGTGGGGTTTGGTTTCTGACTCCACGGAGAAACACGGATAGTGTTAACTGTCTTTTCAGAATAGGCAAACTGTTGTGGTTTAGGGAAGCACACATGGAAAATGTTGGACACTTGAAATCATGTTATAATGCAAGAATCATGCAAACAGACACTCTGTCATCATCATCTGTTTTTTTAATTACCTGTTTATTTTGAACTCCTCCTTCTTCGTGTGTTGCTTGTGTCTTTACTTCCTCCATCAATCTGTTTCCCTCCTGTTTTGACTGGGCTAATGATTTTCACCCATGTCTTGTCTCCTCAATCATTTCTCAGTGTACAAAAAATCTTGTCTTCCCCTTCTCATGTGTGAGTTTGTTCCTGTTTGACCTCTTTTTCATGCTTGTGCTCCATGTGCTCTTTGGGTCTCAGGTTTGTGTTTTTTGAACCTTTGTGCATTTCCAGTTTTTTGGATTCTGTTTTTGATTTTCTTTAGTTATCACTCGAACTTTCCGTTTGTGTTCCACCCGGCTCAATAGCGGCCCTTTGTTTACTCCTCTGCCATCCTGTTCTTCACTTTTTGTTTAAGTTAAAGTTTATTTTGTTGCTTTTATCTTTCTGCAAGGTCTGTGTTTGGGTTCTTTCCCCAACAATTCGTGACAATGGCTGTATGATGTTTTGGTTATAATAGTATCAGCCGCAACTGCCTAATATGGTGTAGGTCCCCCTTTTGCCACCAAAGACCTCCGACCCTTTGGAGAATGAACATGGGACCATATGCTGTGGTGCCTGGTACGGTGGCACTGGAAAGTTGGCAGGGGATACTTTGGGTTCTGTGGGTTGTGGGACGGCGCCTTCATGGATCAGGCTGGTTCTGGTGCATCCCGGGGTTGCTTGATCAGATTGAGATCGGGGGAGTTTGGAGACCAGGTCAATGCAATGAACTCTTTGTCGTGTTCCATGAGCGTTTCCTGAGCAGTTTTTACAGTGTGGCAAGGGAAACCCCTGCCATATATATCCACATGAATACCAGGACCAAAGGTTTTCTATACACATTACACTGTAACGTCATGATCAATGTTATTCACCTGTCCTTTCAGTGGTTTGGCAGGTTGGTGTATACTGGAATCTTAATGACAGACAACAAGACCCATCAGAAATCCAGCAGGTGAGCAGCAACTCATCTAATTTACAGTGTTGCCAAACAAACCATGGGCTGTAAAGATTTATGCAGATCCAAAGGGAATAAACAAACAACTTTAAAAAAAACAGGGTCAGTTCTACAATTTATGTGTTTGAAGTTGATTTTTATTTGTTTCTGCAACCTGTGGGACAGATGCAAAAAGAAGAGAGCTTAAAAAGAAGAGAGCGGGGCTTTTTGGCACGTTTTAAGTCAAACTGGAGTTAAAAGCCTTAGTAAAATGGATGGGAATGTTTATATTTATTCAATAATGGCAATTGACTAAAAAGTTTTGCTTTTTCAAATGAGGAAATCAATGTTTAAAGTGCAGCAGTCTTCTAGTTTCTATTTTGAGCATCAATCTGCAACCACTAACCATTTTTCTTCATCTGAACATCTTAAATATGCACCTTTTCATTCATCCGGCATTGGTGTGTGCAAATGGATGATGAGAAACATTGTAAAGCGCTTTGGAGTATCACTAAGGTAGAAAAGCTATATATAAGTGCAGACCGTTTACACTTTCTCTCTTTGAATAACTTAAATGTAAATTCTGTCTTGTTGAGCAAAGCCATGTTATGTTTACAGTGTGTTAAATGGTGTTTTTACCGTCTCTGCTCGTTCGAACAAACACATTATCTGTGTTTTCCCTCTCTGTTTCCAGTCTTAGAGCAAGAAAGCACACACAGTACACTGTAGAAAGCTTGTATTGCATATACAGCACTCAAGTATGCATTCTAGCACAAGCACACAACTTAAACTCTAATCATCAGTCAAATATTAGAAGTGAAGATATGTTGAGTAGCACTCACCCCATGCTCAAATGATTCTTCATACCAGTAAAGGGGGAAGGAAACTGTGAAACTGCCTTGGAATACTACAGCTACTATGATTATGTGTAGGCAGATAAATCACGTCTGTGTTTTTCAGTGTCACACATAAAGATGACACATTACTGCTTGAATCCAGTGAGACAACATGATGAGGCAATTAACTGGGCTGGATACAGACTCATCTAATTATTTTAAATTGTATTTGCATTGGAGCTCCCCAGAGATTTAGGTGTAGGAGTTTGAATGTTCCCAACCTGACACACTGCTTACTATGTAGGTCAGCTGTGGTGTGGCATCCGTCCAGACAGATGTGGCGGTAGGTGGAGTGGGTAGTGTCTCGCTAGAACTCTGTCCTGAATAACTACCTCCTGTTGTGTCGCTAATGATACTGATTGTTATGGACTGATTGCAATTTGGGTTATGTTTTATATAATACTGTTCTGCACACATCCAGAAGCAACATACAGTCTGTCTTCTGTTGTATTTGTTCTTTTCTCCCTAGTGAACTACAGTAGATTCAGTACCAGCTCCCTCAGTAATTCAACACTCGGCACCAATTATCAGCTGGTGCCAACAGCTGGTGCCCTTTAATCCCTAAAAGCTTGTGGGTGTTCATTTCAGCTCAAGAGAAATGCCATTAATGTCAAATAGGGTTACAACGGTACAAACAATCCCCATTTTACTGTTTGCCAGAAATTAAACTATGTTACCAATGTACCAACCACATAGTCACCATAGATACCTCATCTCAAATACCCGTACATTTCCACATGTAAGTAACTCTAGTGAAAAATCGTTTACAGCTGTAATGACTCAACAAGTGGGCAGCGAAGTCGCAACGAAACTAAACAACAATGTAGTGGAAAGGCCCTCATTCTTCGTCTGCAGTACCCTTCGTTGGATGGGAGAGACAGTTTTGTGGTCAGCGTGGAGGAATTTGGTTTTTGTGCTGCGGGCATGCTGGTGTGTACGGGTGCAACGGTGAGTTGCTCACATGGAGATAAAACAAAGAACACAACAAAGTAATAACCTCACAATAACCTTTCACCAACATGTGAGGTCATGTAGCTGTTAATTCCATTATTCAAACAAATATGTTTATTCGACATGTTGAAAAGGAACATGCCATGAGATACATAAGAGGACTCATGCCACTGTCATTTCTGTAAAATAATTATAAATAGAAAGCTGCCACAGCAGATGTTAGCTTAGCTTAATGTAAAGACTGCATATGGAGAAACAGCCTGGTTTGTCCAAGAGAACAAAGTCTGCCTACTAGCACCTCTACATCTCAGTAATTAACCGTTTGTATCTTGTTTTCTTTCATTTGTAGGAGAAAAAAACACAGTGTGATAAGACCAAATAGTGAAACCACTGACTCCTACACTGAGGGGATCCATTGACTGTGTTATGCTGTGGGGGGCATTTTATTGGCGTGGTTTGGGTCCTCTGGTCCCTTTCGAGGAAAGGGTCTCTGCAAGTCAATACAGAGTTGTTCTTCGTGATCGCCTTCATCCTATGATGAAACTTTTCCATCCTAATGGGAGCTGTCTTATCAAGGACAATCAGAACACCAAGTGAGGAAATATCTTTAGGAAGAATGGTGTTGCATCTCTCCGGTAGAGTTCCAGAGACTTGGAGAATCAATGCCAAGGTGTATTGAAGCTGTTCTGCTGGTTCATGGTGACCTTAGTAAGACACTTTATATAGGTTTTTCGTTCGAACTGCTACAGTATATAAATGCAGACCATTTACTATTTCTTCGATGACAAATCTCCTGGAGGGCCAACAAATAGTTCCTCGTGTAACACATTGTACAGATAAAACCAACAAGATATAACATAAAAAATATTTTAAAGTTTTTGAGGTGCTTGTAGGCTGCTTTTTCAGAAAGAGCCAGGCTAGCTCTTTCCCCCTGCCTCCAGTCTTAGTGCTAAGCTAAGCTAATGAGTGATACTCTAAAAAAGTATGCATTTTCTCATCTAACTCTTGACAAGAAAGTGAATAGGGGTATTTCTAAGATTGTTCCTATTCCCATATGTGTATTATTCCTTTAAAGCCTGAACATGAAATGATGAATAATACAAGTACAGTTACCACATTGGGCCTTTTCCAGTGTTTACTTTCTTTGAATAGTTCACAGTTGATACTGAGCTATTATCAGGTATAATCAAACGATCACTATCACTAAGTTTTGCTGGATTTTGCACAATGACAATAAAGCCTCTATCTCTATCACTACTTCATGCTGAATTTACAGTATATAATGTTATCTCAGCCTCTGAACTTTAATCTTTACGCTGCTTTTCATACTATTTTAACACCCCCAAAATCAGTTGACTTTTTACACATTAAGTTGCAGTCACTTCACAGTCAGCTGAGCGCCACACTGACGCTCCCAAATACTGTCACACACTTGCAAGTGTCATTTGCCTTTCTAGTGAGCTTTATCAGCAAAGCATGTGCCATTCATCGCTGTGCTGCCGGCTCCTGCGGAGGAGTGTCCCTTCATCTCTGAGATAAAGAGCGTGTATCAACATCTCCACTGCTCTCCCTCAAAAACTCATTCTGCACACACAAAATAAAAAAATCATAAATAAAGAAGAGACCTTTACTTGACCCGAGTGTCTCGCTAGATTTTCTTTATGTATACCGAGTCACAGTCCTTGAGGGAGTGTGTCCTCAGTGAATAATTTCTGATAGCGCTCTAATAAGTGTATATTAGCCGTGTACTGCACCACGCAGACTGGATAAAATTACTTAAAAGCAGAGCAATATTTTAATGCTGATGAAGGCAAACAAAGACTGAGCAGCACTTATGTATATTCCAGACATATGAATTCTGTTGTTATATTTTCGATGCTCTCCTACTTTGCATAGTATTTTTTGCTTCTCTATATCCTCTTGGAGTTTCCAGATCAAACTTTGTTTTATAGAGGGTTTTAATGCAGCGAGTAAGGAATGAAGGTGTCAGTCATTACTGATTGCAGGGCCTTCTGGGAGAAACTTGTGCTTTTTAACTTGACAAGTATCTCATAACACTCACAGATAAGTGGTGACTTCCTGCTTTTTTTGGCTGTGGAAGGGAGTCACAAGCTTGCACAGGCAGCCATGTGGTTGATTATCTTGCAGTTCCATGGCCACGCTCCATACGGAAACATTGCTGTGTCTCCTCTTTGTGTGGAGTTGCGAGGCAGGCAGGATCCTGGCACAGCCTGCCGACTTCCACTGTGAGCTTTTTATGGTCAGCTTGAATGGTGCACTGATGAAAAATGGAGATCACTTTAGGCCCCACTGTTCTTTTCAGATTCTGCTCTTGGGAGCTACATTTATTAAAAAAGATTTTTCTTTTAGATCCCGTGACCCAGGCTGATTTTTGTGCCAATTTCTATGTTAATGTGGGGAAATGTATATGTGCTCCTTTAAGATACAATGACATGTTCATTCAAGATACTATTTCACTCCTGTACTGTTACTTTATAGCAGAAAGGACCTGAGAACCAATACATACAGTTTGTGCTCGCTGTTTCAAGATCAGATCAGGAACATTTGCATTCCTCCCATATACCATCTTACCACTTTCAGTCCCATATTGTATTAACCTGTGTAACCTTCTCTGTGTCTGACCCATTGACTGTAAACAAAGATGGTCTGCCCCTGTTACAATGGTGTCATCTGTGCTTGCAGAGGCTTTCTGCCTCTCTGCACAAAAGAGGGAAAAAAGAAAGAACAAAAACACGACTAAAACTGAACATACGTCCTCGCACGTCCACAAAGATGTACATACATGAGCGCACAAAAACACAGGGACATATGATACAGTGAGGACCTTGCTGAAACCAAATCATTAATGCAGCCTCACAAAGCCTGCTTGATCCAATGCGCAACACAGCACACACCTAAAATTGACTGTACGTGTCTATCAGACTTTCATCACCTGCCTCCGCATCCAAAGTTTGTGCTCATTCTGCCGCTCTTATCCCTCCCTGAAATCCCAGTCAATACGTTGGTTTTGGGAGAAAGTGTGGGTGGCCGGGGAGAGTGAAAAAGGTGAGAGAGACTTGTTTGATTAAAAGGCCGTATTGTCAGGTTTGAGTAAACAGGAACAAATATCTACTGCCTTGCTCGATATAATTATAACAACCATGGAACTCAGAGGAGGGAGGCAAGCACGTGTTTTGTTTGTACATGAGTGCATCATGGGTGTTCATGTGGGTGTGCGGTTTGATGTATGTTGGTAAGTGGCAGAGAGTTTCTAGTATACCATGTCTCTGCCTGCAGTGAAAGCCGATATAATCCTGTGGTTAAATCATTTTACTCAGTGGTGAGTATTGGAAGAAACACCAAAGCTACAGTTAAGAATTTGAACTCAATGACGAGGCCTCATATGTGACCTGAGATCAGTGAAAAACTCAGAGGGAATACAAGCGGATAAAGATTTCAGGATATTTTAGGCTGCGTGACCTGAGCTCAAGTGGTTGGATGCCCACACAAATGCGAGAAAATCAGTTGTATACAATCGCATACATACAGTGCATCATATATTAAATGCTGTTTAAAAGCCCCTTTTCCACTGGAGGGATCAATTAGGAACTTTTTTTTAGGAAATTGGGAACTTTACTTGTCTTTCACTTTGAGTTACCAAGGTCTAAGTTTAGGGG
>OMNN01102576.1:25630-47488 GCA_900302755.1 Chromis chromis
GCCCATTTCTCAATAGTTTGACTCTCCTCACTCAGTCACTCAGCCCCAAGCCTATGGAAGAAGTGAATATTTAAAGATGTGTCACATAAATATAATTTTATTTTTAACAAGTTTCATTTCCTAAAGCAGCTGGTCACTGTAGATTTTATCACACATTACTCAACAGAGAGGGACGATTTTCAGGGTTAGATTAATCCACATTCTGTGTCCTTGTGAATATTTAGCAGCAGAGGCTCACTGATGCTTTTTAAATAGTTTTTGGAAAAACAATGGAGCTCTATGACACAGAGGAAATATATATATATATGAAGATACAGACAGTGCTTGGTTTTGGGATACATCCGCTATTGGCTTTGGTGTTTTAATGAGATTTTAAGTTGACTGAGAGAGCTCTACGCACTACAGATTAAGAAAACGCATGCAAATGAAGAAACTTCTCTTTGACAACAACACGTATGCAGCATAAAGTAATGCGCTGCAAATACAGAAAAAAACAAGCAAATGTAGAAGTGACAGATGGGTACTGGAAACTAAAAAAACAGTAGTAGTAGTAGTCGGATTCCACTTCTTTTTCTTTACTCATAAGCTTGTTAAATACATCTGTACATGCCGGAGCTCAAATCCAGTCTGAAATATATGAACGCCAACATCCCACTGAACAACCTCAGCAGCAGCCCTGTGAACAAGCACACATGACCTGATGTCAGTGAACACAGCGTTCAGAGCAGCTGAAGCCTGTCATTCGACAAACAGAAAGCATGTTTACATACGTTCACCTCAAGTTTGGAACTTTGACCGCGAATGACATGGATTTCTGAGCATATAAATGACAAAAAAGACTATTTCCTCGTTTAGGTCAGCGTCTCAGTTTAAAGCACCGAAATGATATTTTTCAATACAGTGAGCAACTAAAATTCCAGGGGTGGTTACTGATGTCAAAATCAAAATACCATGAACATAACTTTACCTCTTTAAATCTTTTAGTTTTAGCTGAAAAAGCTGCCTGACGAGTCTTTTTTTTAATGTTCTCATGATTGCAGGGCTTCTGCTGTGGTGAGCCCGGTTTGGTTTTTTATTCCAGAAATCATTTTCACTATCTAAAATGTCACTTTCAAACCGTGAAAAGGGAATTATTTTGAGATAAAACTGACAGTTATTCCATAAGTGGGGTGAAACAAAAGAAGACAAAACAATTGCGACTAATGGAAAAGTGTGTATGTGCATGCCAGTGTGTGTAGGTGAAGATTACTATGAAAAAAAATCGTAATGTGCCTATCTATCCTCCTGTGTGCAGTCCTGCTGCTCTTATTGCATTACACATGTGAAAGAGCAGGAGTGTGTCTGCAATCCATCCTCAATTGGTTCACATCTGTTGACTTTGGAAATGGCTGATCTTAAATCTGATAGCCATTTGGAGTGTGTGCGTGTGTGTGCCTCCATGTGTGTGTGTGTGGAAGGGGGATGGGTGTGGGAAGGAGGGTGGATACATGCCAGAGGGGTGAAACAGCAGGGATGGAGAGCCCCTAGAGAGGAAGAAAGACCACTTAGTTAGCCTGCAGGGGATGCTGGATGTGTGTGTGTGTGTGTTTGTGAGTGTGTGTGTGTGCTGTTTTAGGGCTTTCTGCAGTTTAGCCGTCCGTCTGTTGCCTTGTATCTGACCTCAGGGCTTGGCTTCTCAAATAGACAGTTTCATCAAACAGCCAGTGGGAATTGGGTTTGGACAATCGCTCTTATCTGAAAACCTCATAAGTTTAAAGTTGACATGGCTGTGTGGTTAGTTTCATCACTCTGTGGCCCGTCAGAGCTGCTTGAATAACAACTGTATGTTTTCTAAACTACTGCAGCTGATTTATACATAGAAATATGTATATGGATTGCTGAGCTGCAAGCTGTTTTTTATAGATAAAGGGTCGCCATGCATCCATACATGACACACATGATAAGCAGCAGGACATATTTTTGATTTGTCTGTAATAAAGCACGTTGGATATAGGTTTAATGGAGAAGTTAACAAATCACAGAGACTGAAACAACAATTTAGCTCCATTGCTGGATAAAAACTATTAAAACACATGAGTGAACGACACTGATTCACTGGCTGACATGGTCTTTCATCACCACGAACACACACTCTGTAATTCTACCCCACACACACCACTTTGCTGCTGTAACTGTTTTCTAGAGCACCAAATGCAGATTCATCCACTGCTGAAAATAGTCCCCCATTTTTCACTATTTGAGTAATGTTTCCTATAAAATATGCGTTTAAGGAAGATACTTTTTTTTATTCTAAATTAAATTTTATGTATGCAACCTTTTCAAAAATTCATTATCCACAGTCAGGGAGTTTTGAGGGACAGACTACAACATTGTTGGTTTAGAGCTTACATTTAAATATGCTGACATTAGGGAAAATATAGTTTAGACGTAGTGCTGTTTCTTAGTTTTCATTTGAGGGCATTTACATCCACATTGTATGATTGCCAATTTTCATGAAGTTACAATAAGCTTAAATACTGCACTAATTTTGTACAATCAATAGGGCAAATTACAATGTGGGGAAGGAATCGTTCATTCTGCAGTTCATCTCTGGAGCATTTTACCATCTTCTAGCCCATTTCTTTGGGCAAAGGCAGCAGAAGTTGCTTCAAGGTGTCTGTGGATTAGTAGAGGAGAGCTGTAGGTGGTGTTGTGCTACTTAAACATAAGCCAGGTGTAGTACAGCTGTAGTACCTCTTTGTGCCACCAGGTTTAGTTTGTTACTGTTTGATACTGTAGCAACAAGAGGAGGCAGGTCCTTCTGTGTTGGCAAGCAGAGAGCAATATGGGAGTTTAGCTAGTAAAGGAGCCCTATGACAGATACTTCAATGAGGCTTATTGACCTTAAACCAGCAAACGAGTGATAAATTAAGTTGGGTTTGAGTAAGATAGTGATCTTATGTCCCACAGGAACATCTGGCAGCTTTTTTTTTTTTCATGTTTCACGTGTCAGGCATAGGTAGGTGCCAATAACGATGACTTTAAAATGCACATGACCGGCCCTGATACCCTTCTTGCCACCAAAACAACTCTAACCTATCGGGGCATGGATGTGGAATCTCTGCAGGTGTCCTGTGGTATCTAGCACCTAAACATGGGCAAACAAATCCTTTGTATCCTGTGGGGTGTGCGGCCCACATGGATCAGGTTTGTTCTGGCACATATATCACAGATGCTTGTTTCAAGAGAGATCTTGGAGGTTTGGAAGCTGGGTCAAAGCCTTAGGCTTTTTGATGTGTTCCTCGAGCTCTTCTTGAGCAGTGTTTACTCAACGGGAACTCCTTGAAGAGTGTTGGAAAGGCTCCAGGTGACAACTTCATGAAGCTGGTTAAGAGAAGTAAAGGATGTGCAAAACTGGTCTCGAAGGAAAAGAAGTTACTTTGTTTACAGTTTTTGGTTTACTACATAAATCCATTTGTATCATTTCATACTTCTGTGATTCTAACCTATCGATTGACGGTTTATATAGCCACAGTAAGGGTTTATATTTGCACAGTAGGCACCTGTGTTATCTGTATGAGTTTATGTAGATGGACATACAACAGATATCACACTTGCATTAACCTTCACAATAAAACGTATTACCGGTAGACTGGGGTGTTGGGGTATTGTTTGCATGGGTGACTAACCTCGTTTTTGTTTTAGAGTTTCTAGGAACCCCCATGTTGGCCTCCTACCACTCAGATGTGCCATGCAGCAATAACAAACGAATTAACCTCATCTGTGCACACCTCTGGCACAAATTCAGCACAGATTAGACACAGACAGATAGGTGAGATGGGGAACAATAATATTTAAAGCCTATGCGCATCAACATTTAATAAAATAGAGTGTCTTTAAAATGATTCTTACGCATCCGATTTTGCTTTCAGCTCATTAATCTTGTTGTCCCTATTAAGGATGAATAAAATGAAGGTCTTTGAAAGTTTCTTTTAAAAAAAAAACACACTGCCCAGAGTCAACAATGTCAGAAATGTCTCAGTCCGTTACGTCATCTCACTGCAAAACAAGCTATTACTGTCAGTTTCCAGTTGCAAGTCTATGCAAGTTTCAGTCCAACTTTATGCTCTGTCAAATGTTCAACACAGAGGCAGTAAAAGAGATGAGACACAGAAGAGACACCGAGACGACAGCAAGGAAAACTGCAAAATGTGTAGAATGTAGAAAAGGAGGATGGATACGAGATCTGAGGCAAAAGATAAGAGGAAAGCAGGGTGAAACACTCATACATGGGAGTCGAATCACAGAGAAGCACGGATTCTGAGAAAGCAGATACAGAGGAAAAGAAAAGAGAAAAAACACTGAGAATTTAGACAGGAAAAGGAACAGCTTAAATGCCATCCCTGCGGTTGGAGAGCGAAACTAAATCAAAAAGAAAATCTGTTGAATTTCCTCCAAAACTGGTGACAGGAGGAGAGCTTCCTGAAGAAACATTTCAAGTGCAAGTGTGAGGGAGGAAAACTGGTGTAGTTACCCAAAACTTTTGTCTGGCACTGCTTCATAGATAAGAAGTAGCAGTTTATTCAATGAAAAGAAAACTTTCCACCCTTAACCCCAGATCACCATAAACAGTAATGAAGTGGAAGAAAATGCACCCCTGGTCAAGACAGACTCACCAGAGTTTACATGTGATTCATCTGCACTGACATTGTATGAATGTCAGATTATAAGAAGCACAGTGTAATGGTGTTCAACTGTCCAGCAGAGATAAAAATTTCTGTATCAAAGTTCCAGTGTCTCTCATTGAAAATATTCAGTATTAACTTTTCAGCACAGGGTCAAGTAGATATTTGTAAGCAACAGCAGCAAACACTTGAAAGTGCTGGAGTCCTTTCGGCCCTAAAGGGTTTTGCTTTTCTTCCCATCTTCCTGCTACTGGGACACATTTCTGAAGTTACATTTTAGCATTTTATAAATCAGTTTTTACACTGCATTAGGCAAGTGAATATTCTGACATTATCATTTTCTCTTTGCACATTTTCCCACTCCAAACCATATAAACTTGTATACTTATTGGATTTAATAATTTTCATGGGATATGTAATGGCGTATTGAGGGATGGTGTGGTCTAATGTGATTAATACTTTATATGAGGATATTCATAATGATTGGGCATCATCACTCAGGTAAAATAAGTTAAAACAAAAGACATTTAACTGACATTGCAAAGTCAGAAACTGCAAAAAGGTTGTGACTCTTGAAACAGCTGAACTATTAAAGTGTGACTACTACATAATAAACAAGCAATAGGGTCGCAAAAATCATGGAGAAAAAAAAGTTGCAAAATAACTACAAAAGATGAGAAAAATTTAACTCAAAGCTACAAGGAAGGCATTATCCTTTATTGCCACCATATTTCAGAACTGCAGCCCACCTTTAGCATCCAGAAGTACAAGGTGTTGAGTGTTCAGAGACATGGCCAAATGTAATTAAGACTGAATCATGAATAATCAGGGAAATCTGGGCTGAGAATAACTGAGTACAGATTATTCAAAGAGTTTATTGACAGATGAAATGAAAGTGACTCTTGATGGAACAGATGGACAGGCTCATGGCTGGATCGTTAATGGACACAGGGCACCACTTTGTGTCACATGCCAACAAGGTGGAGGAGGGGTACTGATAATTGCTGCTATCACTGAGGATGAGCTAGCTGGACCTTTTCAGGTTGAAGATGGACTGAAAATCAACTCCTAAACCTACTGCAAGTTTCTGAAAGATATTTTTCTCAAACAGCGGTACAGGAACAAGACGTCTACAGCTTTCAAGAAGGCCACGATCTTTATGCGAGACAACGTTCCATCACATACGTCTAAGTACTCTGCTGCTAAGCTCGCCAAGGAAGGCCTCACAGGGGACCGAATAATGACCTGGCTACCTTCTTTACCTGATTAGATCCAATTAAGAACTTGGCTGCTCTTCTCAAGCGTGAAATTTACAGTGAAAGAAGACAATGTGCCCATTTGTGTTGCATTTTGATGGCTTTGGTTGCAAGTTAACCATGAACAGATCAAGAAATTCACGGGGAAAAGGACTGATCAGGTGTCAACAATGAGCATCATAAAATCTGTATGCTTGTGGAAAGCAGCATTTTTTTCCTCTATTTGCTGTAACTCTCCTCAGAAAGCCGACATGCACACCCACTTAATGCTGTGACTGAACACCTGTGTGGAGGTGAGAGAGGAGCGCTCTGTAAACAGTCTTTGTCTGTGCGAGGAGCTCAGGTAAACCCCTTGTGAAAACAGTAACCCACACAAATTGCAGAGGAAAGAAGGGAAAGGAAGAGAGAGAAAAAAACATCCACTCAGGTTTTTAACTAGCCAGCACTGATATATCATGAGTCCCTAGCAATTACTTTAAGGTTGCACACTACATGATTAATGATGCACTTTTAGTCGAGGAGCCAAATTGGTCACACTCTGGAAGCTAACACTGTCACTTTTTTTATGTTATACAGTGGGGTCCAACAGTCCTACAGATACTTCTATTTTACATCTGTTTTGAATTTAAAGTCCCTCTCCAATCATTGATTAAACCCCTAAAACCTTACATAGAAAAGTTACATATTCAGAAGTTTTTTCCATCAAAGTCGTACCTTCTCTGTTGCCTCCTTCAGAGTGTGCAGATCTATGAAGTCCTCCCACTTGCAGATTGAACACACCAGCTCACCTATGACTCCACAATACACAAAGGCAAGTTCTAACATTGGAGTAAAACTAATTCAGAAAAAGAAAAAATGATACAGCAACTGCAAGTGGAAAGTTCCCAAAATATCATTCTCTCTCCTGTTTACCTCCTCACATGCAGCCCTCTGTTACTGCCACTAATCCCAAACTTGATTCATCAGTAATAAGCCACGTTACCCTCCTGATAAGTGGTTTACAGATGCATCCTCTGGCACACTAGCTACTAGACACCCTTCTAGCACAGAAGTTGTTATAAAAGGGGAAAGTCAATAAAAAAGACCAAAAACAGGCTGTAAAGATATTTATTCCTGCTGTAAAGTTGGCCATTTTTAACATTGTGGGGACTGACTTATTTTTGGAGGCAAGCCCCAAGAGGCTTTTGGAGGAACTGCACTTTTTGGCACTTCCGCGTTGGCTTCATTTCTCTGCCCTGGAGGCTGCTGCTTGATGAAAACTCCACCACACATTCCACCTTATCTATCCCAACCACAGTGGAAGCTGAGACCAGCAGGCTGGATGAATCATCGTCGAGAGTGTTGAATCCATGCACGGATAAACACGAAATCAAAGCTAACCTCTGTCTTCTAAATATTGACAAGTGAGGACATCCAGATAGATCAGAAACATTATACGTATACACGCACACACGCACACACAATCACAACACTGGTCTGCGCTATTAATTTTTAAAACAGTAGTTGGGGATCAGCTTTCATATCTGAATAGCAGTGTTGTAAGTAACATGTTATTCTGCAGTGTGTAGTGAAATGACTTGTTGTTGCAACTTGGTCAATCGTTACATCTCGCTAAATCAACTGATCATCACTTTCATCTTCTTTTCATATCCTTCAGGCCTGTTCTTACACTGGGTTCATTTGTTTTACCTGTTATTTTATCCTTTTGCCATCACGCTTTCCTCATCAAAGTGCAAGTTTTTCAGTGCTGTTTGTAAAAAAAAAAAAAGAGCACTGTTTTAATATACAGGAAGACTGTAGAACAATGTGTCATGTGGCATCAAAATGGACTTGAAAGCTATTTTCTAATTTTCCTGTGGTACACATGAACAGTTGCATGTGGGTCTGGATGTTCAATTAAAGGTGCAAGTCATAAAATGCCATCATTTGTCAGAACAAAAGTACTAAAAAGTCACAGAAACATATTATTAATTCCCACACACGCGCATCACCCTTTACATTGATTAATTAGAAAGTCGACATTTCGATCTTGTGACTTGTCGGCTTTTTAATAAATCAATGCAGAGGTGATACGTGTCTGCTGGGATTGACTGCTTTTCAATAAGTCGCATGTCTGGGGGATTTGATTCGCTGCACCACAAAGGAGACCAAGCAAATGGTGTGCACATTGCCGTCTAACCACATCTAAAGGCAAGTGTTTGAAGCTAATTTGAGTTCAGCCATGGGGCACAATTATCTTTGTATTTTCTCAGAGGTAGTCATGGTGTTGCCCTCCCTTGTACTCATCAAAACAGGAGAAACATGAATGAAATCTGAGTTTGAATGCAGGAAGATAGAAGACAGTAGATCAAAAATACTAAGCATGGCAAAATCAGCTCCAGTTGCCATGAAATCCTGTGATCTAATCTCTGCAGGGGTTGTATTTCTTTATCCTATGGGTAAAGTAACATCAGGAGGATTCTGGGGAGTCGAGCAGGTTGAAATATGATCCTCTCATGGTGGCTCGCATAAATCATAAATTGGGCAGAATATAAGATGAGTTACCCCTCCAAAGAGATGTCCATCAAAAGCATCCGCCTCTGTAAGTTTGTATCTATAAAAACTTTGCCTGCTGAAATAGAGCAGCGATAAAAGGCTGATCTAAAAGAAAAAGTCAAGTCAAGTCAAGTCGCCATTATCTATACTGCACATTTGTAGCAACAGATGCTGAGAAGAAATCAATGAGAAGGGCATTAAGGCTACTTCTACTGGTGAGCCTTGACTTGTACAGTATTATCCCTATACACACTATACACGAGACAGAAATTAATGATTCTGCTAAACCTTGGGATTTTCTTTGATATCTTAAAACAGCATCTACAGTATTATTCAAATGACAGATTGAAAGATTGAGGTTACTGCAAATAAAGTCCAGGCAAGGTATGGGTAGAGTTTGACAACTAAAACATATAAAGATCATCGTTATGGTTTATAAAAATGCAAAAACTCAAATTCTGGACTCTTGCATCAGAGTTGACTCCACACCCTTATTTTCCACCGTATTATATTAAGGCCTTTCAAATTACAACAACGGCACTGGACTTGAATTGGAATTTTCCAATATGGATGTGTTTTCTAGTAATAACGTTCTGACGGAACCGGATGGTACATGCACTACTTGCAATTAAAGGACATGCCCTAGTTTCCTTCAGTTTTCTTGACATGCTCCTCTGATGATAATCTCATTCTCTCCAGCAGAATGGGCTCTGACAGGGCATGCTCACCATATTAATCAAAGGTAAAAGGGTGAAGGCGGACCTGTATGTTGACAAGACGGGCTGAGTTTGCTTTGAGGTGGAGTTCTCGATGCAGAAAGTGATGATATGTGCCTTGTTTTTTTTGTGTGTTCTGTCTCGCAATTGTCAGCGCAAACAATTAAAGTGCTTAAAGAAGCAAGATCAGACGGCACCTCAGGAGAGGCGTCTTTCATAAGATCCGACATGCCATAGTGATAGGCATCAAAGAGCAAACTTGGATTCAGCTCACTCTACAGGAACTCCATGGAGCAATTAGATTTAGCAAACTCCATGCATCCTTTTGTTTCCATCATCTTCTTAGTCTCTGGTGAAAATCATTTAACATTTGGATACACTGAAGATTGTTCGCATTCCACTATAGCGCAGTAAAGCAGAGTAATGATACAGGCCACAGGGGAGTACCCAGAAGAGAAGCTGCCAGGCTGCTGTTATTTCATCTATATATAAAGTGTATGACTATATTTATGCTATTGAAGACCTCTAATGCCTCCTTTTTCTGAGAATGTTTCCAAGGTTTTGTATGATTAATTCCTGGATCAGCCGGAATCCAGAACTGGATCTAAAAGTCTGGAACCAAAATTGGCTGGGTCATGTTCTCCCCTGATATCAAAGTGTTGCGAACACTCACCCACCACAAGCTGAAAAAGCAAGGCTTCGGTTATCTGTCTGTGGGTCTCCAGAGCAGCTCAAGTCTCACTGTGTAGTATAATTACGTTATATAATATTTGTCCTAGATTTGCATTAAAGCTGCATCTATAAACTTCTCAGCAGGAGCTCACCGACAGTGAGCTGTAATCCTGGAAATTAAGGTGTATCCAGAGCTCCAGAGCACTGTCATAGACCATTCTGCCCTCTGACTGCCTATCGATCTCATATCACAGAAGTAAGGTCTTCACACATGGTTTTAGCAATTAAACATTTTCACTTCTTTAAAGTAGAATCCCCTGGGCATCATAATTATTGAACTTTTGCAGTTACTGAGTGTTTATACCTTGTGTATAATGGAATCCTGCTTTGCTTCTCCAAATAAACACAATTTTAGTTGGTTCAATAACTTAAATTATTTTCTTCACTGGTATTAACCCCTAATAAAAATGAGAACCCATAATGCGCCTAACATAACTGAAAGAAAAGCTATGTTTGCACCACCATGGTAGAAGATGAAAAAGTTCTGATATTAGATCTCTAAAGTTCCAAGAACAAAGTGAAATATAAAGATTTATTCAGATTAATCACAAAAAATTTCAGCAAATGATCGTGTAGTCAGATCACAGTACATGCTACACAAGACCACACTGAGGATCTGGCCCCCACCAACACAAACAAACGCATGCAGAAACAGGGCAGCAACAGGATACGACAATAAATGTTGTTTATGATTATATACAATCAATTCGCTGTTAATTCCAAGAGGAATTTCATGAAAATATATGAAATCATTAACTGAAGCTGAAGTAGGAAAGACCAGAATACAGCAATTTAGACTCAAAGCCTTAAAATTACTACCTACCTCATGGACTGCAGTGAACACAACAGGTAAGTGACATCTAAAATGCTGGAGTATTGAAGGGGAGTTGTTGCCTCCGCTCAGCTATCAGAATCCAACGGGTTTACAGGCTACCTTTTTTGAATACAGATCAGTCTTGATTGCTGGTGTTCGTAGTCTCTGTGTGGTGTCATGGCTACCCAGGAACAAAGGGATGAATGTTAATTGAAGGAGAAGCACAATGAAACCTGGCACAGAACAAAATATGAGTTGAAATGCCTAAGGGTGGGTTTTTGCTTGTGCTCTATAATGCATTGTTTACACCGTGTGGTGACTCATTATCAAACGATGTGCATTTGTGCATGTATGTGTATAGTTTCTTGCACTTTTCCCAAGAGACTGTATTTTTGATCAACTATTCCTCTTTACAAGATTATTGTGGTTGCTATAGTTGTATTTGTACAATAAAAGTAGTGGTATCCTTGCAAGACATCCCTGTCTTTCAAGAATCTTTGACTAGTTTGCATTGACAAATAATGTTGGGGAATGAGAGAATATCAGTAGTGATTGTTGGGACACTTTGTATGCATGGTCATCCATATCCAGCTCTTTCTAACAAAGTAGTGCAGAGGTCATTAATGATGGTATGAACATATGGGGTGAAAATAATGTCATATTTCAAACTGAAAAAAAGAAAAGCTTTGACTCCCTGAACATTGGGGAAGTTCATCACAGGGCCAAGAAAGACAATGGTTCATGGTCAAATTTACAACAATGGCATGAATCTGAAATCTAGAATCGCCTTTTAACCTGCTATGCATGACTGTTGGAACAACCAACACAGGCACAGGGGAAAAAAAGCCAACCAGCAGGTGTGAACTCACAATTTTCCTGCTGGGAGAAAGCTGATCTTGCCACGACAAAAGCTACTTACTTCTTATTATTTATCACTAATGGACAATGTTAGCGAACTTGTGACATTTTTTTGGCAAACTAACAGCTTATCAGTCACAAACTTACTGCATATCAACTGTAAACATTTTGCTTTCATAGGGGTAGTTCATGTGTTCAGTTCAGGTCTGCCTCAACATTCACATTCATTCATCAGCCACAATATTAAAAGCATCTGCCGGATATTGTGTAGGTCCCCATCATGCTGTCAAAACAATTCAGACTCATAAAAGCCTGAAGACCTCTGAAGTTGTCCTGTGGTACCCCACAACATGTTAGTGTGGCAGGGCAGTAGGTTTTAAAAAGGGTGCAGACAACGCCACCTGGGGTATTTCGCCCCAGGAAATAGTTTTAATGTGTTTGATGCAGTTAATACCCAGTAAAAGGTCGCACAGGTTTGTTTACACAATAAAAGAAAATGTCTTATGACGTGATTCCACAACTTTAACAATTTTATTTTAATCAACTATTAAAATGATAGCTAACCATTATCTAAAAAAAAAAAATTCACACAGGACATGGATTATCTATTGCTGAAAAAACGACTAAATCATATACATAGTAAGGGAACTAGGACCGGGGCTTACCGGGGCAGCCAGAAGGGAAAAAGGCTCAATCAAGGACACTTCACTGCAAAGGAATAGCACCACCAAGGGATCTGGCTGCCACGGACTGGGGGCCCACAGCTCCTGTTCAACACAAAAGAACCAAATTATTTACAAGCCAGCAATAGAAATTTTACAAAAATAAGAAATGCAAAACAAAAAGGAATACTAAATTTGCAAAAAAAAATTTAAAAAGAATAAAAAAGAAACAAAATTAAGGCTGTGGACAATGTACCAACAGCTTAAAAGACAGACAATGATAAAAGAATAAAACCAAGCAGTTTGACAGCTGATCAGAACAGCCTATTAGAACGGTGCCGAGAAATAGAACCGAACAAAACACAACCAGAACAAAACAGCAGCTCTGTTGGGAGTGGCAGCCGGCTTTAAACAGGGCCGCACACCATGGTTCTGAACCGGGAGGTGAGTTGGATTGGGGGAAACGGGAGCAGCGATGCGGGCGGCTCTACAGGTGCACAGAGAGCTAGGGATCAGATGAGAAATGCAGCCATTACTAGAACTAATTTTAACAAAACAACTGCCGCGGCAACACAGGAAGACAGGCCTACCTCGCTGATGAGAAAGCCACCGCGATGAGTCGATTCCACACAGAGGGTGAGCGATATTACCTGCCGCCAGCCAAACAATGCCCGTGCTGCAGATACACAACAGTACTGAATAGACTGTGTGCGCCAGTAATCGAACAGGCAAAAAGGGGTCAGTGCATTTAAGCAGTTCCAAAGTACCGAGATCCAGCCGATGCCGAAAACGGACCAGTATCCCACGCTGCAGCCTCATGCCAGCTGAGCCACGCCACTGCACTGGCTTTGAGTAGCGATGTGGGACAGGTGTGTGCCAGCACATGTATACTCCAAGCCCCGCCTACTAATCAAGGCAGCAGTGGGAGAGCGGGAGAGAGAGAGAGAGAGCAGAGGACGGAGTGCAACAGTCGTCCTGCTACATTCGCAACAGATTCTGTACGTCTTCTAAGGTGCAAGGTGGGGCCACAATGGAGTCCAGTACATCCTACAAATGCTTGATTAGATTGAGATCTGGGGAGTTTTGGCACCAAGTCAATGCATTTAACTCTTAGTTGTGTACCTGAAACCAGTGGTGTAGTCTACGTGACTAGTCTCAGCTCATCATCAAGCTCTGCAGAAGCCTGATAACGATCCTGATCATTTGAATCAGGTGTGTTGGAAGAGGGAATCATCTAAAACATGCAGGATAGTGGCCCTCGAGGACCAGGGTTGTCCACCCCTGCTCTAGGAGGTGGACCTATGAACTCCGATGTCACGCTTCACTCCGCCCGTGTCGGTAAACAGAACACACAGCTGTGTGCGTGTGTGTCGGCGCGCGCCTGAGGCTGGGGAAAAATCTGAGTATACCCACTAGAATAAACTAGACTACACCACTGCCTGAAACCATTCCTGAACAATTTTGGCTTGTGGCAGGTAGCATGATCCTGCTAAAATAGGCCACTTCCATCATAGAAATCCATTGCCATGAAGGGGTGTTCATGGTCTGCAACAGTGTCTTAGGAGATGGTATGTGTAGCATCCATATCAATGCCAGGACCAAAGGTTTCCCAGTTACCCTAGCTAGCTTACCTTCTTCCTACAGTGTATCCTGCTGCCATATCTTTCCCAGGTAAACAACGCACATGCACCTGGCCGTCCACATGATGCAAAAAACATGATTCTAAAGACCAGGCCATCTTCTTCTATTGTTCCATGGTCCAGCTCTGACTCTGACATGCCCATTTTAAGTGCATTGTAGATGGACCTGGATGAGCATGGGCACTACGCAGTCCAATTTGTTCTTACACCTTTCTATCATAGCCCACATTAAGGGTTTCAACAGTTTTTGTTAAAGCAGTTCTTCTGTTGGATCTCAAGACACAGGCCAGTCTTCACTCCACATGTGCATCAATGAGCACTGGCGCCAGTTGTTCGCTGGTTGTCCTTCCTCGGACCACTTTTGTTAGGGCCAGCCACTGCATACATGGAATACTGGATACCTAGTCATGCAGCCATTACAATTTGTTTGGCTCTTGTCAAAGTCGCTGACATCCTCAAGCTGCACATTTTTTGTGCTTTCAACACATCACCTTGACACAACTGACTGTTCTGTGTTGTTTCATATATCCCATCTCTTTACAGATGCCATTGCAACAGGATAATAAATGTTCTTCACGTTACCTTTCAGTGTTGTGAATGTTGTGGCTGCCCCATGTATGTCTATTCATACTCTATTGAACATGAAAATACACTTAAGTTTTCATTGCTACTTATCCACTCTTTTGTTGCCTCTTTGTGGGGAGTGACAAGGCCAGAACCCATACTGTACATTTACATAAGAATCCATGACAGGAGTTTGCTGAATTTCACAGTACATCTAGAATCACAGTGCTGATTTGTCAGGAGGTTTATGCTGCTGACTGGGTCTCATCCCCATAATCAGGCACAGGAGTAAAGAAAATCATATCTATGTTTAATCCATACGACTTTCTAGCTGTAAGCATGTCTCTGCTGACGGATTTATGTCTTTTTAATGTCACAACAGAATCATAATTCTGTTGTCACACGACTTCTTCTTTAACTATTCAACACCAAAACTCTTTCCATGTTTCTCCACTCCATGAATACATGTACACTCACAATCACATCTTCTGCTGAGTGCTCAAAACCTAGCACCTCTAGGATTTCACGTTCTACATATTTCATTTCCCGTGTATGGGATGTTGTTCTACTGTTTTCTGGCATGTTTGTATTGCAATTCATTCTGTTTGATTTGGCTTGTTATTAGAATTTTGCTGCTGTGTTTAAATAATAAGCTTTGTTTGGTAAACTAACAACTTTAGACTGCATTCGTGGCATTTTGTAATACTAATGCATCTACTTACACTTTCCTCCTCTCCTTTGCTTTGCTTTAATGCCAAACTAAACATTACTACTTCAGATTTTTCTCAGCCCAGAGTTCTACCTTTGGCCTAAAAAAAAAAAAAAAAAAAAAATCATGAATTAATCATCTAGCTGTAGGGTTCAAAGACTGCATTGGGTTATAATGAAATAATGAAGCAGTGTTCACATGAAACATCCCTGGTTTAGTTGTGTAGCCCACCAGGCATGAAGATCAAATAGCTGCATCGCCCTGGCCGTATTATTTGATCTCGCTCACGTGCATGCTCACAGAGACACATGCACATACAAGGAAGACTAACAAGGGAGACTAAAAGGGAGATGTGTGAACATCACACACCCAAACACACACACATACCAGAGTACAGCTGAATAGGAAGGGGGCTTTTGACAATCAGCAGTCAATTATCATGCAGCAGGAAAAGAAAGCGAATGATTTCACCAAGTGATTTACTGCCAAAGCAGGTGGGTGGCCAGGCTTTGATGCTATGAACCACAGGCTTTTTACTTTAGTTGTGGTTTTCACTAAAATTCATAATATGCACGGTATGCTTAAGCTACATGAAATGTAAGGATACGTTTGTCCAACTCTGCATCAAAAGTTTGTCTCACAGCCAGATTTTTGCTGTTCCCTTACGTCCTGCAAGCTAATGACCTGCAGCTAGAGCTAATGTCAGTAATATGTCAGTAATAACCCCGTCACAGCATGGGGAAACTGTGGACGCACAACTACTGCAATTACATTAGTCATTGCTAAAGAAGGAAGCTAGTCAGTAAATTGTTGATAGTTATTTAGATCAGGTAAGAACTTTAGTGTTGACCTTTGTCTTTCCATTTTGTTAACCTGAAGATTTGTTTACCTGAGAGACAGAACCATCTCAGTCAGAGTAGGTGACTGGTCATCTTTTTGGCATCCCGCAGGGTTCTATCTTAGAGCCCCTCAGTTTTCCTCAATGCACGCTACCTTTGGGTTGCATTTTCAAACACCACAATATCTCTTATCACTGCTATGCTGACGACACACAGTTTTACCTGCCTGTTACACCTGACTGAGCTTGTTCAATTATGTGCTCTTTAGCCGTATTGACCACATCAAAAGCTGGATAGTTAGAAATTTCCTTCGACCAATTGAGAATAAAACAGAGGTAATTATGGTTGGTCCACCCAGTCAAAATAAACAACTCGAGAACTTTCGAATGAGAGGTGAAATGTCTTCAAGGAACTCAAGCAAGTCCAGTTGCATTTGATTTAGCATTTTCCTACACCTTGACCTGGATATGTGTGAATGTTCAAATGTTCTGTTAATTCATGGTGCTACTTTTCTAGTTGCTTGTTATGTCTGAACCAGCATCAAGGACTGCACAGGTATTCATTTTACACAGAAGACCAAGCACATCATTAAATCTCAGAAGCTGCACCTATGCAAATGCTATTTTTACATTGATTTCTATTTCATCTCATTAATTAAGTCTAAGTTTTATTCCTGAAAGATAACCTCAGCGCTCACTCATTTTGCGTACTAAACAGTAGGTGGAGCTTTTGGAATGAAGACCTGCACAGTGCTGGATCTCCACAGCGCAACTCTTGATTAACTGATTATTGAAAAGGTCATTGATTAAGTTTCTGATGAATCAGGTAATCGGCTAATCATCTCAGCACGGGTAGACTCAGCAGTAAAGGAGACAGGGGAGGTGCCACTTTTAGTTGCATCTTGTTTACCGTATAAACTGCCTGCCAACTTTGAGTGAGTAAAAATGATAATCCACTTGAATCAAATTACTATCAAGCATTTACTGTTGGCTCATTTGGCACAGAGACGTGTATAATGCTACAGTAATGGTTTCAGAAGGTTTTAATTTTTTATTCTCTGTGCAGTCTTGTGTGAAAATGTATTTTAGAGCCTCTAATCAAGTGTACAGGGAAAGAGAGGTATTAAGATTTTGCTTTGATTAGAGGATTTTGGGGAGAAATAGTATTACTTCTCTAGATTTACATCCACAAGTAAACCAACAATAGGCCGAGGGCAAAACTGATTTGGCTGGATCTGCTCCATCATAAGTCATCAGGATCAAGCCACTTCCATTTAACAAGTCATTCATGCAAAGTCTGCAGTCTAAAGTTGTAAAATGTTACATAGAAATCCTATAAACTAAAACTGTTCTTCAAATTGACAGACAAATGCTTCTACAAGCAATTTGAAGTCAAATGTGAAATGGAAAAATCAATACTGCAGCATACAGTGAACTTACAGTTCAACAGCTGGTGTACAAATGTTACCACAGAAGTCATTTAAGATGCAGCAGTTCAGCAAAGATGTAATGAAAACCCTTCAGGCTCTTAAACACACATGAAGACCACTGACCTTGTGGTTTAGCTGGAAAATGCAGTACTCAGCTGAAGGTATTTAAAGGGCAGTGGTTCAGAAGAGGCTGTTCTGCTCTTTTCAATGGACCATAGTTTAGCCTGTAGTTGCCCTAGAATAGGGAGAATACTGAGTTACACTCAGCCCACACATAAACCTTTGATCAGCTAACAGGAAGGGTATCAAACACAGACATAATCCAGCTGTAGTAAATGGCATTGTCTCCTTAAATCCAAGCAATACAATAAGTATGTTATGCTTAGTAATACTAAGACATCTGAAACAACTCAAACAGTGTCTAAATGCTGCATACATTGTCATGAAATGTTTTACATATGTTCTCTGTCTTTAGAGGATATACTATGGAGCCCCTTAAAGGCCACCGCAAGAATATTTTGAAAACTCTTTTGCATTACATACAAGAAGATTTGCATTACCTTCCAATACATTTACATGACCTCTGACCCATGGAGAGAGACTGAGCTGTATTATGACACTTAAACACTGGTTGTGACTACAATGAGAACCTGCTCAGACATATTCTAAGCTAATGGCTTCGGGCTGTTGCTCCATATTTAAAAGACAGATGTGGCATTAGTACTAAACTAACTCTTGGTAAGGCACTGAATAACACTATACACCGATCAGCCACAACATTATGACTGACAGGTGAAGTGAATAACATCGATCATATTGGTACTATGTTGTGTTCTGCTCAAAAACCTTGGATTTTGGCATCCATGTTGATGAGACTTAGACACCCAAATAAATATTGTCCCAGAACAAGCACACTCCCTCATGCAAATGGAAATCCCAAATGTCACTGGCCTACCCCCGCAGGAAAGTGCACCCCATCACATGACAACAACATCAAACAATCAGGAACATCTTGAGGAACATGACAATGGTAAATGGTAAATGGTCTGCACTTATATAGCGTCTTTTTCTACCTTAGCGGTACCCAAGGCGCTTTACAATGTGTTTCGCATTCACCCATTCACACACACATTCACACACCAATGGCGACAATGGCCCAAGATGTTGATTTGACCTCCAAACTTCCTAGACCCCATTCTGATCAAGCATCAACAGGATGCAGTGGAACAAGTTTGATTGACAGAGGCCCCACTGCACAAGCCAGAGTACCCAAAGGATCCACTGCCAACGTCCTGGTGCCAGACCCCATAGGACACCCTGAGAGGTCCTCTTGTCCATGCCCAATGATTCAGAGCATTTTGGACCACATAAGGGGGACCAACGCAATATTGAGCTGGTGGTCATAATGTTATGCCTGATTGATGTACTGTATGTGCAAACAACTAATTTAACACTTTAAGGCAGTCAGGTTACAAATTATTATAAGTTAAAGTAGTTTTTTCATTTTTACAGTGCGTATTCAAACTGGAAGGGTTTGAAACATATGGGAAGAAGAATGTGCAAGAACTTTCTAGCGTTGAAATAAAGGTAACATGTCTGTAAGCATGAATGTTGGGCTTCAAAGGCTCGTAACTTTACATGTACAAACCAGTTTAAATAAATCAATAAACCTGAGGTGAGTTCACACCTGTACAGAGATACAGAGAATACAAGATCAAGGCCAGCAGCTGTCCTGCTGTTTCTGTCTACAAAGCAGGTTTTACAGCTCTTCCTCTCACCGATTCAACAGGCCTGACACTGTATAAAGGCTGTTTTATTGCTTGTCAGGCAGCACGGAGTCACTAACAATAAGAAAAGTGTTCAATAGACTTGAATACAGACAGTAATTCACCTCATCATAGCTGATTGGAGACAATTATGGCAGGATAAATGTGTTTTATCCAAGCAAAACGGAAAAATCCAACATTTTACCTCAATTTTAACAGATCTTATTCACAGCATTCCTCTTCGTCTTATTGTGTCTTAGACTTTTTGGTGTCTCAGTTGACTGTAAACCGAGCAGGAGATTATCCAAATTATTTTAAGACGTCCCTGCGAGGCACAAACTGTTCAGACGTCAAAGAGAAGAAGAAGTTTCACAGAGAGAACATGTCTTGAGTGAAAAGTGAGTGAAAAGAAACTCAAATGGCGGCAGTTTCAAAGCATATCTGACCTTAAGAATAAAGACTGTAAAGAGTTGATTATATTCACATAGAATGTCAAACCTCAGTGTCCTTTTTTTCCTCTCGGCACTTCTCGGAAACAAATCAACAGCGAGTTTCTTTTAGCTCTGGCTCAGTTTTCCCCGCAGAGAGACACCGACTCTGTAATCCTCAGTTGGTTTACTGTAATTACTGAAGACATCAAGCTGAACTCAGTCGACCTCCCTGTGCTTTAACTCCTCTGCCTTCACAGGGTTTGGACTTTCTGCTGTCTTTTATTTATCTTTTCAAATACTACAATATTAAAGGTTACATCCACTGAAGCTCAGTATATGGTGGAGTATTTGTTTGGATGATTACATACTTGGCTGTACATCTTATAATTTGGTGAACCAGAAGTATTAGTGGTATGAAAATGGGTCTATGAGTTGTGAGAAAGCTGCTGCTTGTCGGTCAACATGTCAAGGGCGTCTTCTGCTTCCCCATCTGACAACTTGTCAAACACAAATGAGCCTAAATTTGCATGTAAGCTCGATACAAGAGGTTACTTGCACAGCATTTAGAAAGGGAATAAACTAAGCAGAGACACTGAGGACTGAGATGACAACTTTTTGGTATTCAACCCTTTCAATAGACAAAAAAAAGAGGCTTGAAATAACATCCACACTTGACATTGTGCAGTAAACAAAAGCTAAACCATTATTTAACAAAGCTGCTGCGTGTTTACTTTGGGCTGGGCCTTTTAAAATGATCTGCCCTTTTGTATTTACCATGAATCCATTCAACCAAACACACAAAGCAGATGTGCTATATTTACTCACAGCAGCTCGTTGTGTTCCGGTGACAACGTGGCGACAGAACAAATAATGTAAAAGTTGAAGCCACCAGAATTATATAACATTGTAGTGAATTAACTAAGCATGATTATATGGCTCAACCAGTCTTTACATTATAATGGCTTTTTATAAAGGCCACACCTCCCTAAACGCAAGCAGCAACATGAAAACAGTGTTAAAACTAAAGCTCCTCTCAAAACTCATAATATATTCATGCAAAACTGCTGATTAATCTCACAGAAAAGGAAATAAATTGGATTCTTCCCTCTCACCAAAGCTCTGTTAAGTGCACTGCTTATTTCCTGCTGGTTTTGATCCATTATTCATTAACAAACCGTTCTCACATTGTCACACATGCTGAAAGTAGGACGCTTCTCTGGGCTGATGTGTCGAACTTTGATGCGAGAGAAAGTTTCTAAAGGTAAATGAGTTCAGGCCTGGTGGCTGGACGCTGATCAAACAGGACTCCTGTTATCCTATTTGCAGGTCTGACACAGAATTAGCAGCACACAGCGCAGAGGAGGCAGATCCTGGAAGGTTCTCGGTGTTGTTGGGTTAGAAAAACACATGGAGAATACATTTTGTTGAGTCGAGACCGATGCAGAGAGGAGGTTTATGGGATCCTTGTGGAAGAAGATGAGGCAGGTGACTGAGTGCAGGATGCCGTGGGTCAGCAGCTCTCATATCAAATGTCTGCCGGATTCAGGCGTCATCAACTTCTCTGAGGTCAGACCACATTTAGTTGTTTCAGTCGTGTGTTCTTGAGTAAATCAGTTGTTGCTATTCCTAAACTGTGGACTTTATTCTACCATCCACCATGAATTTACAGTTTGAGGTCTTTCTTAATGTGAAATTTTGTGATTCCAGCTTCTTAAATCTGAATATTTGACTCCTTTATAAACTGATTGTCTTTGGGTTGTGGACAAAACAAGACATTTGAGGACGTCTTCTTGAGCTTTTAGAAATACTGATTGACATTTTACCATTTTTCCTCACATTTTAAAGACCAATACAACAAACTGATTAATTGAGAAAATATTCTACAGATCACTTGACAAGAAAATAATCATTATCGCATAATTTTGCAGCCACACTTTGTAAAACAATGAATTTCTATTTGCATTATTTATATATTTTGAAGAGGGAAATTTTGTTTAAAAAATTGTTTTTTAAAAATATGTACCATTTTTCATTCCACTTGGAAAGTAACATTTTTGTTTATTTATATATTTACCTGATTTAAATACAATAAAGAAACGTGTAATTTCACGGTCAAAAGAAAAAATAGTTACCATTTTTAAAAATACAGTTTTCACAATAGTGGCCTTTTTTTTCTTTCTTTTTTTACAGTTAACTTAAATGAAAATGTTTTTAGTAATTTTACTAGATGTTACCTCTAATTT
>OMNN01102578.1:31001-48022 GCA_900302755.1 Chromis chromis
TGTGAAGTGAATAACATTGATCATATTGGTACTATGTGGTGTTCTGCTGGAAAACCTTGGATTTTAACATCCGTGTTGATGAGACTTAGACACCCAAATAAACATTGTCCCAGAACAAGCACACTCCCTCATGCAAATGGCAATCCCAAATGTCACTGGCCTACCCCTGCAGGAAAATGCACCCCACCACATGGCAAAAACATCAAACAATCAGGAACATCTTGAGGAACATGACAATGGCCCAAGATGTTGATTTGACCTCCAAACTTCCTAGACCCCATTCTGATCAAACATCAACAGGATGCAGTGGAACAAGTTTGATTGACAGAGGCCCCACTGCACAAGCCAGAGTACCCAAAGGATCCACTGCCAACATCCTGGTGCCAGACCCCATAGGACACCCTGAGAGGTCCTCTTGTCCATGCCCAATGGTTCAGAACATTTTTGACCACATAAGGGGGACCAACACAATATTAGGCAGGTGGTCATAATGTTATGCCTGATCGGTGTATAATGACGCAATAATTTATCAGCTACATATGTGAACGTTACTCATACACTGGAACCAAAAGCCAATCTATTGTCAAAATTATTGTGGTACAGATTAGACATAGTTAACATGCTAGTTTGCTATAGACTGCAGCAGAAATCACATCATCATTTAATATTTGCAACTCATAATACAATAGCAGTACTAGTCAAAATAATCACAATTATTGTTATTATTATTTTCTGCATTTCTCAGTCATTGCACACAGATATCAGTAGCTAACAGGAGCAGATATCGTGTTGTTTTTTTATGTAGTGTATTTATTGTTCTGTGGTTGTTTTCAATTTTTGTACCTGCCCGGGGACACATGCAAATTAGCTACTAACTAACTCTGGTGCAATTACTTTTAATTGTGTGTTGTCCCTGCATAAACAACCGAAGAAATAAAATAAATATTATCATAAAAAAAACAACAGGGCAATTTCTATTATAATGTATATATTTTTTTAGATTATGTTTTCCAGCCAACAGCGGTTCATCTGACCCTTCCGCCTCACATTTTTCTGTGTCAGTAACTCAACCAGCTCTCATCTTCAGTGATTGATCAACAACGAGTTGCTGCTTTTGAGAAAGTGTTGTGATCCACCTCTGTCTTCTGAGAGGAATCCGCCTCTGATGGTTTCCAGTTCATAAGTGATAGACAGTTCTGTTGTAGCCATATTTCATTTCTTCCTTCATCTAAAGACAGGTGAAGCAGTAAGCTGATGGAAACACGCTTTTTTCATTACTGCCTCATTGTGCACTTTCTGTGCTGCGGCTCATTGCTGCTAGGACATGAACCCAACTTCTATACGATCTGAGTCGTTTAGTTTACACGCTCCTGCAGTTTTTGTCCTTTTCTTGACATCATTTATCAAATAGTTTGATAAAATTTCTAAACTTTTATAATTCTTTTTTTCCCCTTTCTTACCACTAACCTCTTATAGCGCTGAATATGCAACCGATATGAACCTCTCTGCTGCAAACACACACTCACAGTGGTCCTGATAAACTCGGAAAGCAACAATTGCCTGCTGTGGAAGAGATTACACCCATGTACAGTATGCTAACATTTAATCTGTGATGATTTATGATTCGTGTTTATTACTTCCATTGAGGTCCAGTTTTCTTATCGGGGTCGTTCTGTAGTAGAAATTTTGCTGTTGTTTTGCTCTGATAAGCCGAACTTCTGCATTTCCTTTTCATTGCCCTCATCAGTTATTTATTTACCTTTATTGTGGTGACTCATGTTGTCCTCACTGGAGGTAAATGGCAATAAGAGGCATAACCACATCTACAAGGATCCAGAGCATAACTCATTTTCACAGGGGTCACAGGGTTTATTTTGCTTTTCCACCGCGATCTTATCACCGACTGTGACTGTTTTCTCTCCTGACCTTATTTGAATTCTGAGATAAGCATCCCTCCAGCAAAATTGGACCAAATTAGTCTTTTATCTGGTTGTGTTTTAAGGGAATGCTTTGTCACCAGGCCTGTCTGCTGAATGCAGGCTCGTGCAATGTAGATGTGCTCAGCTGTTGGCTTGTCTGATTCGCCCAAATTCGTTTTAGATGCTGTCAATGCTTATTCAGGTCAACCAAGAGAACTGACCTCAGTCGGAATGCCTTTAATGCTTTATCAGTTCTAACAGAAAAACACCAACAAATTCTGTTTCGTTTTAAAAGGATTTCAGCACAAACAGTAAAAACAAACAGTAGGATTTGTGTAAAAGCTTAGTATACTCCCGTATTACATTATCTCATTCATCCACATCTGTACCAAAAAATCTGCCTTGGCTGCATCAAATATTCAGGAGCCTTAAGTGTGCTGAAATTATAAGCTGACGCTTAGGAGGAATGACTTACAGTGCATATAATTTAAATTGTTTTAGATGCACAAATAGAAAGTTTCATTGCAATTATGCACATAATCAGAATATATTTTGACATCACATTTCATTATCAGCGTTGTAATCAGTTTACTTCAAATAGAGAACAGCTCTCTTTAGCTGGGTTTTGTTCCATCTACTGTCACAGCCAGAAACGAATCTCAGACTGGGACTATGAAGCCTAAAATCAAATGCGTTGAATCAAAAGTGAAATGATCTCGTGTGTTTAAAACGTGTTTACATAAATGGCTCAAAGTCATACACAGCTTTTTACAAGAGCTGAGTAATTGGTTGATTGAATGATTTGTCAATCAACAGACAATTACAACAAAATGCTATCATATGCTATAATATGCTATAACCATTTGATAATTAAATGAGTTTTCTAGTGTTATATTATCTTATGCACTAAAAGTAAATGTAACTGTCCTTTTTACGGTTTTTACAACTTTTCTTTTTTAGACCAAAGGTGTTTGGTTTCAGCCCAGGTTTCCACCCCTGAGTCACTTACCTCCATTTTCAGCACTCATAAGATGTCACATAATGGCAGTAATGCAACATGAGTAGATATGTTTCTTTTTCAGAAAATTTGGAGTATGAATCAAACACGACTCCGTTCTGCAGGGAACAAGCCTTGTAACCATCACCTTGTAAGAAGCACTTTGTCAGTTATCTGGTGCCGAGGCATGGAACGAGCAGATAAAACAATTCTAAAGGGGAAATGATTCTGTCCATAATCAGATTTATTTACGCAGCCCACTGAGGAAGATTGATGTCTTATCTATGGCTGTGGATTTCAATTCTCTATGCTGCGATGCAGATAAACAATCAGTCTGCTGTCTCCAGAGCTCTTTTTAATTGTCTTGCGTGCGTGTGTCCCTATTAGCATGTTTTGTCTATCAGCATGTTTTCTGACAACTGAGACGCTGTTGTTTCAGAATAAAGTTGCCGTCTCCCTCCCCTGCTCCTTCCATGACTATTTTTCATGGCTGTTAAATGCCAGACATATGCTCTTACATCTTTGTGACTAGCAATTGAAAAGTAGAGCTCAAGCAGAGATCAAACCGCCGCTGTTGCGCCTGTCTAGCTGGGAGACATGTTTTCCTCCTTTCTCGTGAGTGTGACAGAGAGCAAGCCACCATTTTGACTGTGAAGACTGTTGTACGTCGAAACCCATGTTGTAACTTTCCACTCACAGTTACTTCTGCTCACCATCTTGAGCTCGTGCCTCTTTGTTAGAGCGAAATTATTAGAATGCACCTGAAGCTCGTGTGGTGACTAAGTGATGTGCTAATATAGTTTGTCACTGAACAACAGTGGAACACAGTATATCTGTTCACTAAGGGAGGGAGGACTCATGCCTCGTATGTAGGCCTATTATTCATGGGGAACATTATGTTAATGGCTCGGCGTGCCAGGGATATAGACTATTTTAGTGTTTTTACTATCATCTGGCTACGTGGTGTACGGATACAGAAGTTAAGTGTAGTTTCCATGGTAGCCACGATATTTGATGGCCCTCACTGCTTTCTGTTGATTGGGATTTACTGTGTTGTACTGGGAATTAGGAGGGGAAAGCTCTCCACATCTTAAAATAGGCCAGCCAAGGCAAGTATGAAAGCACCGGCTTGGCATTACCTGCTGCAGACTGTTGCTCAGATGTTAACAAATTGCACCTTTTTTTTCATTCTCTTACTCCAGAGCAGAAGTGTTGATAGACAGCTCTCATATTTTCTGGGAATAAAAGATTTTGTGACTTGTTATCAAGTCGAATTCTCATTCCTGAGGAATAAACTACAACAGAGCGCTAAGCGAGATCTGAGAGAGATTGCCGCCCCCCCCTCCTCCTCCTTCCTTCCCTCCACATCCTCCCCACTTAGACAGCTCGTCTTATTATCTCCCGAAATGGCAAGGTTACAGTACCTACAGGTGCAGAGGAAGGTGAGTCTGTTAGCTTTTTATCTTTAAACCAGTCAACCTTAACAGAGAAGCACAGCCACTGAAGTCTCATCAGACTCTGCAAGGAATAAACATTCTCTTATGTACAAGTTTTGCAATTCAGCTGAGCTACTTAGATGGGGAAATGGGAGAATGTTGAAATATATTAGATGTGTTTAATGGACCTGGAGAAATACTGGGAAAAACAACCTTGGTTACCTCTGGCATTAATATAAAATTTATGAGAAGGATTTAGGCCGATCTCCTGCAGAGCCTTGAGAAGACGTTTCTTTGTCAGTCAGCACACGTTTAGCATAAATCTCTCACTTCTCCTTTTTCTGCAGCCACCTTGAATCTCCCATTCAGTCAGTCCGGCTGTTGTACTACAGTTGGATTGTCTCCATTTTCTTTTCTGTTGAGGTTTCAAGGGTTAGGCCTTTGCTATTTCAGTGAAAGAGGGATGTGTACTTTTAAAAATCTGATTTCAAAATCATATTTTTTGTAGATGGTCATTGGACTATTCAGGAAAACGGGGGGAAAGCGATCCAAATCTTTCACCCACCTTGTTTGACTTCATTTGTAGCAGTTTGTGATATATTTGCCGTGTGTGGATCTTGAAAACAGAATAGAAATTAATTGCTAGAGCCATTATGTTGTCATTTTGTTTGACACCTTTTTCAGTTTTCTAAACAGCAGGGTTCGAGTTTCATTGCATGTGATTCTAAATGGGCCCGTTTCCTGGGGATTTGTTCATTTAAGTCCTTCGTAATTGCCGGCATTACTTTTAATGTTGGTGTTACTTTTTTCTTTAGCCACCTTTTATTAAGGAAATGTCAGAAATTAGACACATTGATTGCACCACATTTGAATTCACATGAGGGCGGCAATAAATTGAGCTATTTCCCTGAGTATCGTTGTTGCCTGTTAATAGGAAGGACCTTTTTTTGCAGGTGAGCCAGCCGTCATCTGTCTTACTATGATTCATGAATTTTGTGAATGGACGAGCAGCGTATTTCAGTCAGTTTAAGGATCAGGAGCCGGCGCCCTTCTCCTCCTCCTGCCGCCTCTGATGGTAATGGCAATTATCAAGCAAATGATGTGAAACATTTCCTGTCTTAAAAGTTCACAAAGACACATTTTCAAAGAATAATTGTTCACTGTGAAAAACTTCTGTCACGTTTAGTCCATAAATTAGAGCCTTTTGCCTGTACTGTTTTTTGGGGGGGTATTTTAGTTGTTGTTTTTTTCAGCCACAGATCTCTTTATCAGAAATGCTGCGTACTTGCACTCGTGTTTGTTCCATATCTTTGAGTGGCTGCATGTTTTCAGCCGATTTTGCAAGTGTTTTGAATGAAATGTCAGTTACATGGTCCAAAAATTCAATTATTACGATGATTGACAACACACTTAATCAACGAAGTGCATTTTTACCCCAGAATATGGCAATTACACGAGTGAAACAGCACTGCATTTACATTAGGAATGTATGACCTTACAGAGTCGGGTCTTTTCTGGTTGTGCAAGTTCCTGAGAGGACAAATCCGAGTGGCAGCGGAGGTAATATTTAATGAAACGCTACAAATACAGTCCCACTTAATTTTTTATTAATTTATTCTAACATTAGTGTATTTAGAAAACACTTTAACTGCATCCTATTGACTTTGTCGCTGTTTTCTGGAGCACAAAATGGCTGCTGTATGAGGCTTTGTTTGCATGCTGCCTGCGCTGTGTTTAATTGCGCTCAATAGGCAGTAAATCCAGCCTCGTAAATCAGGGGAACTTTCCACGGTTATAAATATGATCTAAGTCGGCCTCTGTGCACAAACATTTACCCAGGTCTTGTGTACCATGATGCTCCCGTCCCACAGAGACAAACGGGGGATCAGGACCCTCGGTGGGGTTGCTTCTGAGCCGCTGAAGCTGGTTCATGGGTTTGGGCTTAAAGCTATTATTAGGATGAGGTGCACTCACTGGATTTGCTTTACATGAGCTCTCAAATGACCGCTGACACTAATCCTAGTGTTTAATTAAAATACTTTTATTATCAGGGAGTCTGATATTAATTGAAAGAAGTAAAATTATGCAAAGAGTGTCATTATTTTTGCACGATATTTCACTAAAAGTAGCCGCTTTATTCACTATCGTGCCTCAGAGGCTCTCACTCCTTGAACTGGCTCAACAGCTATTTTCCTTTTAATGTGTTTACTGTTATTCGAGCTTATCAATATGCATGTATTGCTACCACCATCTCATAATGTTTACCAGCTCCTATAATGCTTTTTATTTAATTAGACAAATTGCACTCAGTCAGTCGGAGAAAGCAAATGGCATAAAACAGAAGTAAAGTTAATTGCTTCCGAATAAAGCCAAGTCTTTTAATTAACCTCTTAATGAAGGCGGTCACATCGCAGTTGAAGGAGATACATGTCAAGAGCAAATCATCAGCTTAAGAACAAAACCCTCCCGAAAAACTTTATTCAAGCCCGAGCTCTGTAATATTACAAACGTTCAGCGGCTACTGTGTAATGTCAGTGTTCATTCTGATCTTTGAAAACAAGCGTCCGAGAAATGCAGCCATGATTAATTTGCATCTGTTAGGATAAACAGCGAGCGAGAAGTCCTTCTTTTGCACCGAGGAACGATTTCCTAATGCCTCTTAAAGCACCTAGGTCAACCATGTAAAGGAAAACATCATAAATCAAAATTGGCCCTATATATCTTATATTCAGGCCCTGCGGGTAAATGCCATGCATCATAATCTTCTCATAGCTGCACTTATGCCAGAAGGGATGTTGCCTCTAGAAGTCATATAACCCTGTTTGTAGAATTTATTTCAGGATTTACAACTCCTGATAACAGAAATGACATTTATATTCAACACGATGGTTGATACAGTATAAGCACGGGGAGGACCAGGTGACACGAATGCACAATAAGAGCCACCTTTTAATGTAATGCAACTGAATGGTGATTTATTTTCATTATTTCATCATTGATTCATCTGATGCTTTTTTTTCCTTGATTAATCGTTTGATTAATGAAATGTCAGAATATATTGACATACGGCTGTCCCACCATCCCAATTAAAGGCCAAGGTGATGTGATCAAACAGCGCAGATTATTTGTCTGGTGATCAACTAATTGATTAACTGACTAATTATTTCCAGTCTGTACTAGGGTGCTTCCTTTTTGTCTAACAGGTGGGCGTTAATTCCATCCAAACCTTCACACACAAACACAAATGCACACCGCCTCTGGAGCGAATCCACATTTTCCACTGATTTGATTCAGTCTACTGATTCCGATTAGAAATGCTGCTGTGATTGATCCCATAGTCTCACCAGCCACAGATGTCCACGCTGTCCTGGTCTACTGGCTGAGAGATTGGATGACTCAAAGACAAATGATATCCTTAGATCTCATCGAAGCTGATGATATAGCCGACTCGAAATCCCTTTTAAGGCCGGCACGTGAATATTCATGGTGTCCTGGTTTCTCTTTATGAATTCCCACGAGGAGGAGAAACTTGCTGCTTCAAAAAAGGTTACATTTGGTTGCACAGCTTCAACCTTCCAAGTATCTTATCAAATAGTGCGAGAACATAATAAATTGTGTCTCGGCCAGGAGGGGAGAAAAAAAAACGTGGGACCTTTCACTGTTATTAAAAAAAGTATTTTTCATAATTCACAAGCGGAAGTTTCCGGAGGTTAAAGTGAGTGAAATAAGGTTGGCTTGACTTTTTCAGCAAATTTCATGGAAGAGCAGTCAGAAAAGACAAAACCATTGTCGAACCGCAGAATAACCATCTGTTCAGTCAGAATGCAGGCGATGGGGAAGCAGGCAGCGCTTGCCTACAGCAGGGAGAATCCTCCCGAAGACTGTCTCAGTCATGACGCTGCATGGTGTACACCTGTTTTTCTCGAGGACTTGAAGAGGAAACTGTGTCTGGCTTAATATGCCTTGAGATGATTTTGTCACAATGTTCCTCCAGTGAATTACAGTGTTGCTCAGCAAGATGTTCTTTACAAATACTCACCGTGTAGTTATAGAATGAGTGATACAAGTTAATTTACAGCTGTTTTGATTTGTTTAAAGGGTTGTTTTAATTCCTGTAAGGTGTCAGCAAATCTACTGAAAATGCAGTGTTGGCTTAAGGTTTAGGTGATGGGTGACATTTTCTGTTCCAAACAGGAGAAATTGGCTTTTCAAATTTATCCGTTTATGTAATCCATGACACAATCTGCTTCATATTGTTTCCATGATTCATTTTTGGATCTCCCATATTCCATCTGTTTCGAGTCTACATCATCTCCTTATAAAATATAGTCTTTAGGCTCAACAAAAAAGCTCTTCATACCGAGGTCAACTTAAAATAATAAAACTTTTGAGATGCTATTTCTGCGCTGCGCTCCTCCCACTTGAAATATCCCACAGAGTTCTGTCACAGGGAGATTAAAGACATTGATCCACAATGGAGGAGAAGGGTAAAAATAAATGCATCACATAATATTAAGTCAGGGGTGGCGCAGGAGTCTCCGACCAAGAGCATATTTGCTTTGTTCATCGCACGTAGTTTCACTGAATGGACCCAATCTGTCCCCTGCAGATGGCTCGAGCAGAGGTTTGCTCGGGTGAATGGGTGAGCAAGGCAGGTGGATTTAATCAAGCCGTCTAATGGAATGTAAATCTGAAAGGCACCACGACCCAGGGATTGCATCCTGCGTTTAGTCATGCCCTTCGCACGGTGGCTAAGTGCAGGTGCACATCAGATGACACCCCGGTGACAAGAGGGGGAGGGGAGTGATCATCTGTATGCAGAATTGAACACTTGAGCTGGGACATCGTAGAATCGGTGTGACCAAATGCATGGGGGAAAAAATCCACTGCTTCGCTGTGGTACCTCCTCCAAAACGTGGATTCTTAGTTTTTGTTCTTTGAGCTGAAATGTAATTATCCTCCCTCTGGCATGGAGGCTTCAAGTGAACCAGAGGTGGAAGTAAGCCAGCTTGATGTGGATCAGGCACACCAGCCCCAAGGAGGCCTTTTCTCCAACTTCAGCCCTGATGTGCTACTGAATATTTCTGCCCACTTCAATACCCCAGGGTTGTATCTGTTTATCCTGCAATGCTGATAGCAAGGCATCAGAGGGAGGGAGCGCGAGACAGAATGGATGCCTCCTCTGATGTTGAAACGTCTTCTCTGAAATGTCTACATTCAAGGTGGTGTAACTGTGGCACAGAGCACCTAATGTGGCATGGATGGAGTGCTTAGCTGCATAGCTAAGCGCACATATCAAGTGGGGTAAGAGGCGGAAGCTGAGCCTGCAAGACATTTACAAGATAAATATTACATTCTAGACAAGAACTCTGCATTCCTAAGACGTAGGCGGCACTGAATGTTTTCGTAGTGGCATTTCTGTCAGAAGAATTGCGGAGTTGTTATGCATCTCTACAACCACACTGACACGAGGTGTCCTGTTTCTCGAAGAGGAAGATTCGCTGTACGGGAGATCTTTAGTTCTGACTAAATCTTGGCAACAATGAAGTGATGGAGAGACATTGTTATCCAGCGACACTTCCCTTTTCCCCCCAGCTGTACTCTACTGCAAGCTACTGCTGTGTTTACATGCTCAGCTATTTTTTATTCCTACATTATATTTCATTAAGCTGATAACTTAAATTTGTTTATTTATTTAAAGATTCATGTATTAAAGATTAGCTGTGAATTTTAAACTGTGTATCTGTGTGTAATATTTGTGATTCTTTTTTTTAAGTGAAAATGAAGACTATGCTGTAGTACTGTGTGTTTACATTGCTGTAACATTGGTGAAATTGGCTGTAAAGTTTGATTTTATTAGGAAAAACTAACTATGAAACTAAACTTACAGGGCAAACAAGATAAAGGTGTTTTCAAATGACTGTCAGTTGGCAGTAGTTTCATCATCTGGCCATTTTTTGCACATTTTAAAAATGAAAGCTGTTTGATATGCTGATCCCGTGAAACCACACATTTGAACTTGATTTAAATATCTAAGTTTCTGTCTTTCTGAATCACTGACAGGGTTTGACAAATTAAAACCAAATAACAGCTTAAACAAATGCCTTTACGCACACAACTACACAATCCTTCCTACAGTTCCGTTATGTGGATCTATAGTCAACACTAAATGATGTCAGACAGCTCCTGTCTCATGCAAAATCATTTAAATGAAAGTTCAGTCAAAACAACATTCATTATTCTTCTGTAATACATATTTCAGATAGTTCAATCTGTAATGGATTATTAATTGCAAATTTGATGAACTGTTTTTTCAGAGCTTACATAGGAAATAAAAAAGAATCTGCTAGTGAGACTTTTGGGCTCAAAGGCTATCAATGTTAACTGCCCACATCCTCGCTAAGTCAGTTCATATAAAACTTGTCGGATTGGGTGTAGAGAGCTCCAGAGGCCACTACTGGGGTTTGAAACTAAGTCTTTTAAAATGAGAAGTTGAACTTCTCTGGTGTAATCTTCAGCTCTGTGTACGTGTTAATTTAACAGCTGTTACATAAAGTAATAATGTTCTGGGCGGAAAAAAAGTCAGTCGCTAAGAAATGGCCACAGATTTATCATTTCCAGGAGTAGTTGAGTTGCTCTTATAACTTTTCGTTGCATTGAGTTTTTAATGTTATTAAAAATCACACTTGGGCAAAAATCACACTTCAGCATGCAATATAGCAATATTGCATGCTGAAGTCTTTCCTGTATTATCATGTTACAGTGGCAAAAATGAGTATCATGTCTCATGCTTTTGTGTCCTCATGCCTGAGCTTTTGGTATGTGATAGAATAGTAATACAGCCCCTTTATTCCTTAAGAAGTCTGCAGTGCACCTTCAAAGTTTTGAGGTAATTTGAGAATACCAAAAAGTTGTTGTTCAGGCTTCAATGGCAGTTTTAAAGGGAAGCTCAGTTTCTGCCTATTAATAGTCAGCGTGTCACCTACAGTAGGTCGCGGTCAGCAGGCTCCCAGTTTGAAGAAGCAGAAAGGACTGCTGGCAGGGAAGCTAAGCTATGCAGTGCTGTGAACCAAGTGAGCAGCAGGTCGTCTAAAAAGAAAAACTCAATGTCCATTTAAGTCTGTTATATTTAGAATATTCTCATCACTTTACCTTGCCTTTCTTGGGGATGACATTTTCTCAATATTCCTATGCATAAGTGCACCTGTGCTGCACACTGTATTACTGTATGTATATCTACAATTAGGAGAATGCAGTACCAAAGAGAAGAGCTGGCTGATGGCAAGTTTAAGTTTGTGAATATTCTAATATTGTGTCCACTTAAACTGATGATGATTATTTTTGAGGTTGCTACTTGGTAGGAATAGACCGATTATCAGCCTGGCCTATGCTAACCAGCCACTGATTACCCTGAAACAGATTCTGGGAAACAATAACTTATAATGCTTTAAGATATGAACTTATAAATCTGACAGAACAGTGAAAGATTAAGAAAACAGAGAAGGACAGCAGACGTAACTGCAGGAGACAAACTGATCAATCTCAGTCGATCTCGCATAAACAGACCAGAGCGTCCTAATTTAATCAGTCCTATTTCTAATTTACATATTCAGTCATAGTCACCCTTATTAATGAAGAAGCCTAGTTATGAATGACATGTTCCTGCTATCACATGCTGGTAAAACATTACATTTAATGTATATCGGTTCGAAATGTTGGTTATCAGCCTTTCTTGATTACCAATAATTGGCATCAGTATCGACTCTAAAAAAACATGTCAATCAGTCCCTACTACTTGGCTTTAGTGCTAGTTCCCCTGGTTCTTAAAACTGTAGTAATAAACTGTCAATAAATGCAACCCTACTTCAAAGAAACAGAGCCATCCCTTTAATGTCTAAGACTGAATACTGTCCCCATTAGCTCATTCATTTATTTTTAGTTAAGTGTGCTGTCACTCTTCAATATATGTCATATAACTGCAGTTTCTACAGATAACCTTGGCCAACATCCAGTTTCCTCACAGTCCAGTCAGAGCTGGATCCCTGCCAGCACGCTGCGCTTGTTGTCCAACCAGAACCAGGCGCAGCGTCAGGTAGACCCGTCCCAATGCACAGTCTGAGAGACAGCAGGCTGCCGACAGCCTATGCTAATGTCCATATGTTCACGGTTGCGCTCGGCTCCGGCTCCCCTGGACACCTCGCTGCTATTCAGTCATATGTCAGTCAATAGCCATCAAAACTTAGCAGGGCCGATTGGGACAGTGACACCAACCTGCAGGAACTGACTGCCTGTCCTTCAAAGGTATTTATACACATGATCAGGCTGGAAACTCGACAGTAAATCAACCAGCAACATACTATATGTGACTTGCAGTCGACCGCTGAGCTTTCCTGAGTTGCGCATTTTTTAATTTTAATCCCAGACTCCCATCTCTCCCATTTTTACTTGGTCATTGTCCCACTCTCATCAACCCCTCAGTCTCCACTCAAGAGGCTAATTTTAGCAAAGTTAATTGCATGTGTGTAGTGGTCTATGTAAAATGCATTCTGAAGACTCAGAAAAAGATAATGAGGTCCAATGAAAACACGATGTGTAATTGGCAGTTTATTCAGTGTGCCATGAAAAAGCATGGGTATCTAAAGCATGAATGTCTGGCCCCACTGTTGACTTATCCTCTTTGATTATCATTTACTGCCCGTAAACTTTAAATGTTGCATGTTTTTTTTCATAACGATAAATTTTAATGTCTTTGTTGGACTTTTTATTATTTTTAAAGTGAAAAATCCTGAACCGCTTTTAATCAATAATGTCACTGTATTGTCAGTTTTACTAGCGCTTCATAGCAAACAAGTTACACAGCAGCCAGGCACTGTAGCTGGATGGATTGCTCTTTGGCTGATTTAGAGCAGTTATGATTTGATACATATGAGCGTTTCCCGTTCCAAGTTGTTTAACTAAACGCTTCCTTTTGGTCTCTGTACAAGTGTGATGCAGAATTTATGATTTGCCAGTTTCTGCCACAATGATTTTAGAGAGCCAACAAACCTGACTGTGCTTTGAAATGCAGAAAAGTCTTGTGTTTTGTGATTAAGAACTGCGTGTAATTACTAATAAAAGCTACTTGATTATTGCACTGCTCATAAATGTGAATTATTTAGTTCACTTATGTTTGTGTATTGCGTAAGTAAGATCTCATATGTGCAGCCTGCCACAGGTTGGGTATTAGTGAATAGCCCTCCAGGGAAAAGTTTTCATTTCTTGGGGAAAGAGCCACATTCCTCTTCTCACATATGGCTTCTCCGTACATATTACTCCCAGTGGTCCAGTCAAATCAGGTTTGCACATTCAGACCAGCAACTTCACAATGTTTCTCTCCGAGCTCGTTCACAGAACGAGCTCGGATTCTGTTGTTGTTTTTTTTCCCTCCACATCAAACTTATTCCCCCTCACTTGTAAACTGGTGTCCATAAAGATCACAAACACACCCACACAGTGCCCTTCCTAGGGTGATAAATGCCTCTCATTGATCTCCATCACAGTGGAGCTTTTGGAGCTGATCCCTTACTGTTATTCTGACGGCAGCAGCCATATGGTTAGCACTCGGAGCCACCTGAACCCAGGCAGCTTCATCCGCAACGAGAACCGGAAAATTACAATGTCTCCAAACTGACCTAATGGACTTCCTCTGGTTTTAAGGACGGGGGCTGGACCACATGAGGGCTTCAGCTGGAACTGAGGCCTTTCAGCAGTAGGACTGCAGCAGTATTAGCAGGGTATTGTTGTTCTCTGTGCCTTTGTGTGATTCTGCTGCACACTACTTTTATTTAGTGTACCTTTGGCTCTCATTTATTCCATCTTTGCCCCTAGCCCCATGAAAAGCAAACAATTATAATACACTTAAAGCACTGTATAAACACAGAGCACTTAAAAATGAATCATACTTATTTGTACTTCGGCTTCTTAGCATACAATTATTTCTACCCAAGTGCCATCTGGTATAAAAGTCATCTCCTATCTTGGCATATTAAATCTTCACTTACAGCAGGTGTATTTTTTTTTAGTTTTAAAAGAACACAATAGGATTTTTTAAATCTCAGAACAACATCAGTCAGCAGTAGATGTGTTGAAAAAAATGTTTTCCCTTTTATTATGTAATCAGATAAGGCATAGAGACATACATTTCTAGGTCTTTAAATGACACCTTTGTTTTTTTTTCTCCCTTATTTAAATGAAGATAAGTGAGGATGTTTACATTTAAGAATCCTTTCCCTCAACTTCCTTTGTGTACTCTTCCATTGTCAGATTTGGTTATCTTTACAATAACAGCCTGTCTCCTAGCTTCCTGACTGTATTAGAGTTGGATTTTAACCCCCCCCTTCCTTCCTGCATCCCAAACTGTGAGCCACATCAATACCGGAGGCTGCTGGCTGTCAGTCAGAAGACAATATCGCTTGTGATGCATTAGTTTGTGTCAGCTCCTCCATTGGTTATCAACATCATATTGACAAATCACATCTGAAAAGACATTGCTGAATGTCAAATCAGAGAAGCTTTCTGTTCACAAACAGCTTCTACGTGGAGAGGCTTCCTCATCAGGCGTCACTACAGTAACATTGTGCCATTAAAGCCCCCGATTGCTGGACAATGTCTCTTTTTATTCCGATTGAATTATATAAACCAACATCTAATAGGCATCTCTGGAATCTCATGGCTGCAGCTGTGCGCTACACAGGACCATGCTCGATAGTCTGCAGCAGTAATGAGCAGAGACTCCTGGCCTCCTAATTGCTTGCCGGGCCTTTGCATGGCTCATCAGAGAGGAGCTTAATTGGCCATCACTACCCAGGCAAGCATGAGGCTAAGGCTAGCCCTGTTCCTGCCTGCTCACTTTTACCAGGATGCTTGCAGAATAAGTAAGCAGCTCCATTCATTCTGCATTGCTGCCACTAATGAACACAGTTTAGCCCGGAGGTCTTGATCATTGTGTCGCACTCCATCTTGGTCTCACTGTGTTTGGTGTGTTTGTAACCGCGGTTTGCTCGGTGTTGCTGAAGTGTTTGGTGTTTCTTCTTTTTTTTCTTTTTTTTTACTGTTAAGCATCAACGTAATGAAGTGCTTCCCGATTTTGGTATTGGGGTCTCTAGTGCAAAGCTGACTCGCTGGGAGATAAGTGTCTTCAGCTGCTGGCAATCAATTTATTTGCCCTCTAATGTTGAATACGTGTGTGGAATGAATAGTGAAAGACGTGAAAAGATGGCAAGGGGAAGGGGAGTTGAAATTGCTGTCTATGTGCATTCCCATTCTCACTGAGAAATGGTCCTTTCAGGGAAACTACACAACTTTGCATGGACCATTACACTATCCTGAATAATACAATCACACATGAGTTTGGAGCCTATTTCAATAGACACCCAGTTAATGTTATAACATCAACAAAGGGATGACATGAGGTTTTTTCATTTCCACACTTGAGCTAGTGTGCATTATTCGTTTCTTTTTTTCTAACTTGGCCTGATAGGATCCCCTGTGTGATTTTTAGAGCTGACAGGCAGTCCTGAACCCGTCCTTGGAAAAGTTGCCCAAACCCTGAAAGAAAAAAGACACCCACACATAATGCAGTATTGACTGGTACTTAAATCAGTTTGATAACAGCTTTGTCAAATCAGCTCTTTTAACAATCAGATTAGAGCTTTTAGTACGATCGATCGGGGAGGGATTTCAGATCTACAAGATGACAGTTACAGAGCAGCACATTGCTAAAGCCTGGCCACCCATGAAAAGGGATCTGAGCCTGCATCCACTGTTCACAATCACTTCTCTTCTACTGGACTGCTACCATACAGAAAGACAATCAGAGAGCAATAGCTGGAACAGAGGGAATAAAACAAGGAATGATAACCAGCCTTGTGGCCCGAACCTCAGTTTGGCAGCTCAACTCGCGTTCTTTACAGTTCATCACACAGATGTGGCAGCCTCATCTGCACATATCTGAAGATTACATTATTTTACTCTAGGTGCTCCTGGGTAAGGGAGGGGGAGCAACAGAGATCAACTTGTCACTTCTCTGCATGCCTCCCGGAACAATATTGCAATATCGATTCTTACAGCTGAATCTGAATTAATGTCATGCAGTGTGACATCCAGATGACACAAATGCCACCTACAATGCCACATACAGTAAATAAGAACACCCTTTTAATGGCCGAATTGTTAAAAAACAACAGCATTTATACTGGAAGCACAAGGTGTTATACTGTTGCATTCATTATTTTAGTATGTGGGGTTAGCATGCATCTGGGATATATTTAAATTGGCTTTATGAGTAACCTCATCAGTTGGAGAAATGGAGCTAGAGAATGGAGATATCGAATGGTAATTGCTGGTATTCTGTATATTTGATGTTGAAAGGTTCTCTCTTGAGTCATAATTCTGGTTGCCAAGTCAGCGAGAGGCGACTGTGAGACTGCTCTGGCTTCTCTCCTGGGCTTCTTAATTGGCTTTGTTATTGCAGACCTGTGCAGGGTGAAGGCAGCGAGAGAGAATCTGAGCTTTGGTGTATAAGATACAGAGCTTTCGACTGTGACCCTCCTCCCAGGGGCAGAGTGTTCACAGCTGCTCTCTCTGGAGAAGGTGACCTGGCTTTGGATCTCTCTCCGTGCTCCTCCCAGA
>OMNN01102581.1:1217-20979 GCA_900302755.1 Chromis chromis
GTCCTCTTGTCCATGCCCAATGGTTCAGAGCATTTTGGTCCCCCTTATGTGGGCAAAAATGCTCTGAACCATCGGGCATGGACAAGAGGACCTCTCAGGGTGTCCTATGGGGTCTGGCACCAGGATGTTGGCAGTACCTTTGGGTACTCTGGCTTGTGCAGTGGGGCCTCTGTCAATCAAACTTGTTCCACTGCATCCTGTTGATGCTTGATCAGAATGGGCTCTAGGAAGTTTGGAGGTCAAATCAACATCTTGGGCCATTGTCATGTTCCTCAAGATGTTCCTGATTGTTTGATGTTTTCACCATGTGGTGGGGTGCATTTTCCTGCGGGGGTAGGCCAGTGACAGGTGGGATTTCCATTTCCATGAGGGAGTGTGCTTGTTCTGGGACAATGTTTATTTGGGCGTCTAAGTCTCATCAACACAGATGTTAAAATCCAAGGTTTTCCAGCAGAACACCACATAGTACCAATATGATCAATGTTATTCACTTTACCTGTCAGTGGTCATAATGTTGTGGCTGATCGGTGTATTGAGAGGCTAAAAGTCTCCTTTCTTTCTTCCTCTTTCTTCCCAGACACCTTCTTTGGAACCATGTACACCTCAGATGACCGAGGGATCTTGTTCTCCAAATCGCTGGAGCGCCACCTGTTTGATGGGCAGAGGAAGAGCGATTTCACCAACATCACCTCACTGAGAGGAGTTTACCTCACTAATAAACTAGACCTCGGTAAGGTTCTCCATATGGGTGTTCCGCCATCCAGCTTTCTGTCTACATACAACATCTGCACACATTTGGACCCATTTTTTGTTAAAGCTTAAAGACCCTGTCTGGTGAAAATCAATTTTTTTACCTTGGTAACATGTCCACATGGTGTTTTTAATATGCAGGAAGACACATCATGAGCAGAATAATCAGTCAACACCATGTCTGAGCATTTCCACCTTTAACGTGCTGTGTACTGATGACTTTTAGGGTTTCTTACACAACAAACATGATGAAACGATCCTGTCAGCTTGCAGGGTGGAGCTTTCTGTATCGTTTTACTTCTTCAGAATCAGTTTCTGGCTTGAGCACTTACAGCTCAATTACTGCAATATTCGGTTTGTCATTGTGTAGCATACAGTAGTTTTACAGTTTTTTAACAGAGTTGTAGGTGAGCTGGTGTGCATCTACACCATTTAAAGACATGTAGGGATTATTTTCATGAAAAGAAAACTTCTAAATATGTAGCTTTGATACACAGAAATGGGTTAGAGGGGATAAATCAACAACCAGAGAGAGATTGTAAGGGATATTGTTGCTTAATTGCAAGTTGGGTCCTATTTTTTTAGGTAGACCTATCTTTTAATACATTGTAGTCATTAAAACCAGTTAATAAATTGAAAGTCCTTTAAGCCAGAAGACTCCCCAAAGAAAGAGCTATGTGTATTTCATAATAGGGAGTTGTGACTGTTTCAGCTGCAGCCTTGTCCCCCAAAAGTTATGCTTCTATACCACTAAACTCTTTATTATGTTTGTTATGAAACACAAATACATTTCAAATAAACATGTCTTAGAAACATGTTGTATTGCTTTCCAACTGTTCATCCTTTTCAGCCAACCAATCATATATTATATGGGGCGGTAGTTAAAAAAAATTTGAGAAGAAGCTTCAAACAGAGCATATTTGAACCCAAGCCGTGCCATTTACCTAAATGTAACCAAGTAGTTTGGTGCCTAAACTTAACCAAAGAGGTTGACTGAAAACTTTGAAAGTGGAAACGTTTCCTACTATGTCATGCTGTTACCAGAACAAGATCAAACACATTTCTTTCAAAGCGCAATTAAGAATGCAGTTCAATAGTATGGGAGTGTAATTTTTGGGAGCAACTGAGGAGTTTTCCTCCTTTCTTTAAGGATAAAAATGTAAAATTATGTACTGTATTGTAACCTCAATGTAACACTGAACTCTGACCTGGGCACTGTGTTTTGTTGCAGATGGCCGTATAAGATCTGTCATTTCCTTCAACAGAGGAGGGGCGTGGAGACAACTCAACAAACCAGAGAATGTGGATTGTGGAGACCAAGTCAAGAGTGTATGTTGGATACAGAGAAATCCAACCCCAGTCTGCATGTGCATAAAAAAAACTTATTTTGGTTTAGTGTTCACTAAAATATTTTTATATATGTGTGTGCTATTTTTCTTACTAGTGCAACCTTCATATTCATGGGGAACACAGTCGCAATAACCGAATAGTCCCTATGTTAGCTCTGTCTGATCCGACTGCCATCGGTCTGGTCATCGCCCATGGTAACTAAAGAGCAGTTTATTCACAATCATTTTCATTATTAACAGTTTATTTCACATTAAATCATGGTCTTAATGTAGTGTAACAATAATCAGAAGGTGTATTTTCTCTTCACCAGGTACTGTGGGTGATTCTCTGTCATCGTCGCAACACCCAGATGTGTTTGTGTCCTCAGATGGGGGTTACAACTGGAGGGGGACGCTCAGGGGTCCTCACCACTACAGCATACTGGACTCTGGGGGTCTCATTGTGGCTGTGGAAGCTCAGCACGAAGGACAAGTCAAGACTATCAAGTACTAACAATATATATTCCTCATACCCATTTAAGCAAGGTAGCATTACATTTCCTGAAGTGATTCTATACTTTCTCGTCTCCAGATTCTCCACAGATGAAGGCCAGTGCTGGAAGTCGTATAACTTCACCGAGCAGCCGTTCTTCTTCGCAGGCCTGGCATGTGAGCCCGGCACCAAGGCAATGAATGTCAGCGTTTGGGGCTTCCGGCCGGAGGAGGACGGACAGCCCATGTGGGTGGCCGTCACCATAGATTTCCAGAGCCTCATCACCAGAGAGTGTAAGTTCATCTACTCACCATCCCTCCATAGTGCATGATGCCACCTGCTGGAAGGTGCAGCGAGGTTTCTCCTACAAGTTGGAGCCTTATAGTAGTTTCTCGTAACTTTACAACTCATGACCCTGCAACTTCCACATTCATAAACTCATCTTTTTTCAGTCCAGCATGTTTTGAACAATGGATGCCTTTTTAGCTGTCAACAAGACATCCATTGTTTATTCGTTTGTTTGTGTTGTGGTTTTTGATTGCTCTGTAATCTTCTTTACTTTATTTAGAAGTCCTGAAATGTATTTGGACAATCAGTGTCTTACATGAACACACATATTTTGTGGCAAACAGTTTTTCTGCCTCTCTTTTTTCTGCTTTCTTGAAGCCAAATTTTCCAGATGTCTGCACTATGAAACAGAATTTTGGTTGTTGAGGTAACTTCTGGTTTAATTCAGTTTTTTAAAAATACTACGACGGTGGTACATTGTTATGGTAACTTATGCTGCACACCTCGCCTGCTCTGAGGCGCGTTATGTTGGAGATAATAGATAAATGTGAATAAAAATACTGCCTATTGATAAAATCAGTTTCCTTGGAAAATGGCATTACCATTCCTAGAAGATTCCATGGAGCTTGATGCACAGATAGTGAGAGGGTCTCTGAGGAGGGGAACAGTTTTTAGAGCTTTTTTAGGCCTTTGCTTATCAACATAATCCTGAAATAGAGACTGATAAAGCACTAAGGCCTTGCACTTAAGATGTCAGATTAGCAGTAAGCCTTGGTTTTGAATTGTGTTTTTATCTTTGTTCCTTACTTGCTCCCAAAACCATTTACCATCACCCAGGTTGCAGCTGAAAGAATAAGCCTAAACCTGTCTTACACACTATAAGAATGAAACTGAATGTAAGATGTGTGTTAGATGATGATAACTGAACCAAATCTTGATCAGAAAACTTAGTTGTAAGCCACTTATACACATTTATAACATCAATCAGATTGCGCCATATACATGTATGAGGTAGACAAGGCAGTTTTTCTTCGTGGTTTTGCAGCAGCTTTCTTGCTTTTAGCCTCTATTGTAAATTCCTCATACCAATTTAGAATTATCAGTTTGTTCAGCTCCAGACCTGTCCATGTTTGCTATTTGTCACTTGATGCCAAGAATTTTATGTGAACGCTCCCATAGCTAGATTGAGAAACCCTGGGTTGACTTAACAAGCTGATAATCAGCTACATGTGACCATTTAGCCTGACTGCAGCTGTTAATTTAAGTGAAGCCACATAACGAAAATAAATTTGGTATGCTGAAGTTGCTTTGTAGCACTGGCCCCAGGATTTTTACATTTGCCTGTGTGGTGTTGCAACATACAGTATATTGCCAAAAGTATTGGGACACCCCTCCAAATAATTGAATCCAGGTGTTCCAATCACTTCCATGGCCACAGGTGTATAAAATAAAGCTTCTAGGCAGCAGACTGCTTCTACAAACATTTGTGAAAGAATGAGTCACTCTCAGGAGCTCAGTCAATTCAATTGTGGTACCGTGATAGGTTGCCACCTGTGCAATAAGTCCCTTCGTAAATTTCCTCGATACTAAATATTCCAAGGTCAACTGTTAGTGTTATTATAACAAAGTGGAAAGAATTGGGAACAACAGCAACTCAGCCATGAAGTGGGAGGCCATGTAAAATCACAGAACAGGGTCAGCAGATGCTGAGGCGCACAGTGCGCAGAAATCGCCAACTTTCTGCAGAGTCTGCAGCTACAGACCTCCTAACGTGGTGTGGCCTTCAGATTAGCTCAAGAACAGTCGTAAAGAGCTTCATGGAATGGGTTTCTATGGCCGAGCAGCTACATCCAAGCCGCCAAAGCAAAGCACGCCGCCACTGGACTCTAGAGCAGTGGAAACGTGTTCTCTGGAGTGACCAACCACGCTTCTCTGTCTGGCAATCTGATGGACGAGTCTGGGTTTGGCGGTTGCCAGGAGAACGGTACTTGCCTGACTGCATTGTGCCAAGTGTAAAGTTTGGTTTAGGGGGGATTATGGTGTGGGCTTGTTTTTCAGGGGTTGGGCTTGGCCCCTTAGTTCCAGTGAAAGGAACTCTTAATATGCTTCAGCATACCAAGACATTTTTGACAATTTCATGCTCCCAACTTTGTGGGAACAGTTTGGGGATGGCCCCTTCCTGTTCCAAAATGACTGCCACCAGTGCACAAAGCAAGGACAAAGACATGGATGAGCCAGTTTGGTGTGCAGGAACTTGACTGGCCTGCACAGAGTCCTGACCTCAACCCGATAGAACACATTTGGGATGAATTAGAGCAGAGACTGAGAGCCAGGCCTTCTGGTCCAACATCAGTGCCTGACCTCACAAATGCACTTCTGGAAGAATGGTCAAAACGTCCTATAAACACACTCCTAAACCTTGTTGAAAGCCTTCCCAGAAGAGTTGAGGCTGTTATAGCTGCAAAGGGTTATTAAACCCTACGGATTAAGAATGGGATGTCACTAAAGTTCATATGCGTGTAAAGGCAGATGTCCCAATACTTTTGGCAACATAGTGTATTTGCTTGACCTGCCGAAATGAAAATTGGATGTTTGGAAGTGGCAGTTATATAATGATTCTTTCCATATTTTATTCACCAGGCAATGACCAGGACTATGAAGAGTGGTTGGCTCATTCTGCAGAAGGAGGGAACTCAGAGAGAAAAGGCTGCGTTCTGGGTGTTAAAGAGACTTACAGAAGGTTAAAGAGGCAATCTGTGTGCAGAAATGGGCGAAGTTTTGTGGTGAGCAAGAAACAAAGCTCCTGCGTGTGCACCAGAGAAGATTACGTATGGTATGTGTTACTGGACCTGCCGACATATTTCAGCATATTCATTAACCTGTTAAGTACAGTGATTGAAAGGAGAGATTTGGTTCCAGCATGGAGAATATATTCTTGTAAAACTACTCTCTCTCCTTGATAACAGTGACTACGGCTACTATCGACATGTGAACACCTCGGAGTGCGTGAGGCAACCAAGCGCCGCAAACAAAACTTTGGAGATGTGCCTGAACGGAGAGGAGGATGAGCTTCTGACAGCAGGGTAATTTCCCTTTTCAAATGAAGAGACACACCTTGTTTGCATGCTCACACTCACACTCTGTGTTTTTTTTATGTGTTTGTAGGTATCGCAAAGTCCCCAGTGATCGGTGTGAGGGGGGATACAGTCCTCAGCTCGCAGTGCAGACGGTCATCAGACCCTGTGGTGTTAAAACGAGCCCCGGTCAACCTGACAAGTCCACATCTTCAGTCACACACTTTGACACACCGGTCAGTAGGTTTTCAATCTTGCTCTTCCTCATTCATGTTCAGTCTTTTTTACTATACCAGCTCTTGCATGTATTTTCCAGCGAGAAAGGCTGGTGCTGATCCTGGTGTGTGCAGGAGCAGGAGTCATCGTCCTGGTCGCTGTGGTTTCTGCTGTCATAGCTGTCAGGAGAGTGGTTTATAGAAACAGGTGAGTCAGACTCACACCTCTGTTGCTGCTGCACGTACACATTTGTGCAAACAGTAGCTGACAATCTTGGTTTCTTGTCGCCCTCTGCAGGACACCTGTGTATCGTTTCTCCAACCTTCGGATCCAGGATGATGAAAACGGTGTCACAGTTGACCATGAAAGTGGCACCAGCAGCAACGGCACGGCCTGCCAACAGGACTCAGATGATGTAAGAGTTGTTTTAGTTATTTATGACCTTATAAAGTCCCCCACTGGTGCGGATTGTCTCATGTGTACTAACACTTTTGTGCTCTTATTTTGCTAGGATCTTATCGAATGACACATTTAAATGGATATAATGGATATTCATGATTGTCACAAGCTGTGTAGAAGGAGACTGCTGGCTGCATTTTGTTGGACTTTTCCTCGACATTTTGACCCCCCCTCATTCCAAGTTTTGAATGGCAAATATGAAAATGTTAAATGTGTTAATTTATTGAGCTCACTTCATTGTATTGCTTTACTTTGCTTTCTCTTTGATTTGTACAGTATTTTTTATTTTATTGTATTGATTTTACCTTATTTTGCACCACCTTTTTACTTCTGTTTAATGTGAAAACGAACCTGAAACAATCCTGAAAATGTGCATTTATAGCAACACAAAATTCTGCATGTTATTGTGTTCATTCTGCTGAGTGTGTTACAGTTTTAAATCTACAAAAAAAAATAAAAAAATAAATGCACAATAAACTTCTGCTTTAAAACTGTCAACCAGATGGCGCTGGTGGAGATGCAACGTCTCTGATCTGCTTCAAAACATAGCAGAGAAGAAGAAAGAACAGGAAGTTGATGTAAACAAAGATTGTATGGACAGATGTGTCACTCATACCAAAAACTGTCACAACTATTAGAAGTAGTGTATGCTGATAGGTGACACTGCAAAGAGGCTGCTCATAAGTTACTGCTGTTTATTAGAATGAACTATTAATCATATCTCATGATGCTTAATCTTAAGGAAATACATGAAATACACCAATCACCAATGCAATACTTTAGACTCAGATTAACAGTAGTCAGTTTCCTAAATCCAAAATAAATCTAATATATAGAAATGTCATGTATATTTATGAAGAAAATGTTTTACTGGCATCATTTTAATAACATTACTGGGGGACATAAGTGAGGATGAAATTTGTGCACAGATGGATATTTAAAATGTATAAATATTTATAATGTATTACCTTTTGTAAGGTTTTGTAAGGAGGCCAGTGCTTGGGAAGTTGTTGCTCTACTAACTAACTGTAAGTAAATTAAAGTAAAGTAAAGTAAAATAACACCTTCTTGTTTATTGTTGTAGATAATTATTTCCACGAATGCATACACTTGATTAATAGAACTACAGACACTCATGCCAAAAAAACAAACATTAAAACTAAACAAAACACAGGAACGGTAAATAAAGAACAATAGAGCACTCAAAGTGAGGTTATCTAATCAAATCAAATTAAATTAAAAATGGTAATGAGCATGTAACAAACCTATAACAATAAATACATAAATAAATGATAAATGATAAATAAAATGGGATGCAATTTAGGAAACAACTAGGAGGATACAAAAATACTTAAAAACATGAAAACAAGAGAAGTGTTATTGATGATTTTGACAAAGGACATTTGGTTTTCTTTTTTCTTCTTTAAAAAAAACCTTTAAAATTAATTCTCTGCTTATTTTTAATGTGATATTTTGTGTTGAGATTGGATTATTTGCTTGTTGGATGTTGTTCAGTGTTTTGTAAGCTTTCAAAAAAAGAGAGAGAAAAAAAACGTTATTTTATGTTTTTTTATAAATTACTTTGTGTATGTTAAGTTTGGCTTACAAACTGAATACATAATAATATAAATAAATAAATTGTGACATGACTTTTTTTTCTTCTGCGCATGCTCGTCTTTGCTTTTCCCGACAGAGTGGAGCCTCTCACCTTTAGCTCCTCCTCCACATCTCAGCTGTCATGACACGAATCAGCGCTATCAGTTTACCGAGCAGATCATAAAACACACCGGAGGAGAGCCGCTGGCACCGAGCTAACCGAACAGGTAAGACACGAGTGAGCGTTCAGGCTAACGTAAACTTCACATATTACTATTACCGAGTCTCCGGTGCTGTTACTTCGGCGTCAGTTAGCAAAGCTGTCGGCTGAGATGAGGAAGTAACGGCAGCAAACGAAGCACCGTCAGTTAGCGTCACTTTTAACGGTCACACTTGACGCTAGTTAGCTTCACAAAACGTAGCTTAAAATATTAAACAGACTTCTAACGCTATGTGAGTGCATTGCCATGTACTAACTAGTTGTTTTTATTGAAACAAATAAAAGCTGCAGTGTTGTTAACTTGTAACAACTAACTTTCTGCATATAGCTTCATTTCAGGCTGTATTATATCAACTATTAGCAACCAGCTTAAGTCTCCATATTGACTTCCTTCTCTACACAGATAAATAATTGAGGTAAGGTGACAGCCTGCTTGTGTGTTTTCTTACTACAGGTTGTTAGCTGTAAGGAAGAAGAGGCTGAGGACTCGCTAAGATGTTGAGGGCTGGCGGTAAGTCAAGTGTGTCTCCTCAGTCTAGATTCTCAGTTATGCTGATCCTGAGAAAGCATCTGGTTGACCTGAAGAAGCCTCTTGGATGAGAGGTGAAAGCTCTGCAAGAACCTTAAAGAGAAGTCCAGTTGCCTTCTACTGAAGCACAGCAAAATATCCTGCACTAAAATGTGAATGCAGCATGTCGTGTATTATTATATTCCATCCATTGTTTTTGCTCCAACACACAGCATCTCTACAACACCATTAAACAACCACAGGCACTATATTTGAAATGATAATGGATAGCTCAGTGACTAACACCCCAGACCTTGGCATGGGAGATCAGTGGTTCAAATCCCGGTCAGGTCTCGGGTATCCAGTGAGGACCCTTAGGCAAGGTTCTTAATGCTGCCCCACCTACCTACCTATGTACGTCCCTTTGAATAAAAGCGTCTGCTAAATGAAACTGTAGAATGTTGTAGACCAGAAATCACAAGTCAGTGATGGGTCACACATCTGTGACACATAGAGTTGTTGATGTCTGAAGGGCTCGGTGAAGCTACAGAGTCACGTCGTCGGACACGTTTATCCACAGAGCATCACGTGTCTGTACCACCATGCTGTCTGAAACTATTTCTTAGAAGGGAAATGGTTGTGGACATGCAAGCTACAGCCTTAATTGACATGCCAGCAGCCCCTTCTTGTCTCCCTCTTGTCCTCTGTAGCATCGTGTCATCTGAATAAAGCTGCATTTTAATGTAGCCTTTTATAGTCACTGGTCCAAGGTTCGTCTCTTTCCTTTGAAGCCACACCTTACCAAGGAGTGGATTCAGTCAAGATGTGTCACTAACAGAACAGTTCGAAAAAGCTTCATGCACAGTTGAACCCTTCTCTAACCAGAAAAATAGGAATGAGATTTTTTACTTTTTCTCTATAAGTCAAAACAGAAGACCAGTTGCATGCTGCATTTATGTTTTTGTTCAGTGTAGACAATGTTATGTAGGCCATGTAAAATCTTTTAACTGGCCCTTTTCATCTCTCTCTGTCTGTCTTCCTTTTCCAGGTATTCTGAAGTTAGCAGCGCTCGTCTTTGCGTTCCTCCTGGCTGTCTTTCTGGCTTTTCAACTGCTGGAGATTAACTTGGATTTTAAACTTAGCAGTCTGGTTTGTGAGTAAATGTTTTTTCAAATCAGTGCCCTCAGCAGCCGCAGCACAAAGAAAGCTTATCTATTGGCTGAAAATGAAACCTGACAGAGGACCTGTTCAGCTGTTATGAGGAAATGTCTTTCCCTTTTGTGGCCTGTAGATTTATTCAAATTATAGAAACCACTGTGTTAACTGCCCTGCGCTAGCCGTAGTTTGCTGTCACAGAGTTTCAATGCTTTGTTTAGGAGTTCCCCCTCAGATCTGCTGTTTAGATGACCATTAAAGTCATCACTGACAATCTCTTTAAACATATATGTTTTTGCTTTTCAGCAAAATCTCTGCCAGCGAATGAAAGCCGTAAGTATCCCCAAATTATCACTCCATATTTTTGCTTTGTTTACTCATAGTTTACTTTGTTTTGAGATACGTCTCCCCTCTTTTTTAACTCTGTATACCTGTCAACACAAGAATGGTAATGCTGAGCTCGTCTCAGATTGTGCTGTATGCATCTAGATGATTGTAACGCACTACAAAGTCTCATTGTGTATGTCGAGCTTAGCCCTTTGGCATTTAAAGTGGAAATAGATACCTTTAGGTAGAGGTCAGGTTGAACCTCTGCTGTTTGTTATGTATGTGAATAGGCTCACACGATCAGACTGCCTGTAACCTGACTTTGCTCTACCTGTTACTCGACGTGTAAATGGAGTTTTGTATTTACAGCAACAAAGCCAGTCAGGTACAAGTGTGGACTGTCCAAGGCATGTCCACATGGACACTTTTCCTTTAAGATGGCGAGTGGTGCAGCCAGTGTGGTGGGGCCCCGGATCTGCCTGGAGGACAAGTTGTAAGTAAAATGATATCTTGACACTTTCAGAAAAACAGGAGCAAGTTACTATTTATATGTCAGCATCTGTGTTTTAGCTGCTCAATCAGTGGGAACAGTGACCTCCTATTGTTTGCATTTGTGAGTAAAACAGCTTAAATTGAAATTATGTTTATCTAGATGTTAGGGGTGTAACGGTACAGAAAAGTCACGGTTCGGTTCTCAGTTAAGGGGAAAAATGAAGAAAAAAAAAAACCCTGCTCATAATTAATCCAAAATATTAGTTTATTTTCTTAAACCAAAGAGCTGTTATCAACTCAGTAAATTTAATTAAATATCGGGAGCAGCAGTTTGTTGTTTTTTCCTCGCAGCGGGGAAAGCTACACTTGGATGGTGCCTTTTCAAATGAGTGTGTAAGTTTGACGTGTTGCCGTATGCATAGTTGATGACCACTTCAAAATGTCGACATACGGCTTTCGTCTTGTCCACTTGTTTTTCTCCTTTTTCGTACTTCACCGGGAAACCGAAGTAATCCGAAACAGGTGATTTTAATGACAGCGGAGCATCTTCCAGCTCTGGCTTGTTGTTGTTAGCATTAGCCATCCCATTCACTAGCCATACAGACTAGGCTTATCACAGAAGCGCCGGCAGGAGAATAAATGCTCCGTCACATCCTGTGGTCCACTGGAAACTCCTACTTGTTTTTAGTTCCGCAATACTGTGAGACTGTGAGACAGAAAAGGTCCGCCACAACTGTGGGCTCTATGAGGTTTTAAGTTCTGTACATTGGCCATTCTTAATCGTCTTAAAACACCTCTGTACCGAACCGAAAGTGCCGTACGGTTCAACACAGATACATGTACTGTTACACCCCTACTAGATGTAGAATAAGGTACAACAGACATTTTGTAGTTCACAAATGTTTGATTATCACAGTAAAATGTGGATGGCTATTTTCTTTGGTCTATAATTCTTCTCTGCAGCAGCCACCTTTAGTTTTAAGTGCATCATACTGCAGCTGCCTTCTGTGGTTGAAAGTGCTGACTCTATTGCTGAACTCCATTAAACAGTCATTGGACATAAAAAATAACTACCTGTTTTAATAACTGCTCCGTCATTCATTGCAGCGTTGCAAAAGAAGTCCTGGCTGTCAGAATGTTTGATAAAGGCAGCAAAATGACACGCCAATATGTCCCGTCACAATTTACCTTTATGGCCTGCTGTTAAACATTTATTAGCAGTAGAGATATCATGACACTGAAGATCTAGTCACCAGTACCAGTATCATTTAATCCACACTATTCTCAGTCCCAAAAACATATCAATGAAAACCATGTACTGTATATTTTAACTAATACTTATTTTAAAAGCTGCTGGACACACAGCGTGCTTAAACACAAACACATCTTGATATTTTGACATCCTGAGCAGTATTGACTCTAGCTTACTAATGCCATGAGGCTGCATAATTTATCAGTTTATCAGCGACTGCTACACTGGCCTCAACAACATTGTATGTGGAACATTGCTACAACAGATGCAGCTGTCACAATACTATTTGTTAACATTCAGCCCTAACTGACATGCCATTTGTCTTCATCTGTGGCATCGTGTCATTTGAATAAAGCTGCATTTTAAGGGGCCTTTTATAGTCACTGGTCAAAGTAGTGGGATTTTAGGATATGAACATTTTGACAACATGCAACAACTGCTCACTTTGAAGTCTGTGTACCGATGTGGATGTCTTTGAGGCATTTCCTCCCTATGTTCCAAATTCTCTTTGATCATTTTGGCACATTTTCAAGATTTTTGCATCGACTTGGCACAAAAATATTGGTTCTTATGATATCCCCTAACCAGTGAGTCTAATAAGTTTGTTTAAAACACACTATATATTACTGGTACACAGCTTTAAGTGTCAACTCACAATATAAGTTATCTCAAGGCACTTTACATAGTGAGGTGAAGACCCTGCAATATTCTATTATAGATAGAAACCCAACAAATGCAAAGATTTTCTTTGACTAAGCTCTTGGGCAACAGTGGAAGTAAAAACTCCCCTCCAGCAGAACCAGGCTCAGGAAGAGCAGATATCTGCCTCGAAGGCTGGGGTGAGGGTAAAGAGGAGAGAGAAAGGATAGATTCTTCCGTGCCATATATTTTACATTATTGTCAATGTGGTTTACGACATCCTCATTCGTTAATTGTTTAAACACCAGCCTGCACTCACGGCTGCCCACAAGAGGAATTATATTTGATGACTGTTGTGGAAAATCTGGATGAGCCAAGCAAGAACAGTCAAGGTGCAACAGATTTTGTCTTTGTAATTTATTAAAGAATAAAAGGAGTAACAATGAATAATAAAGAAGAGAAATGCAGATTGAATATTTTAGCTGAAAGGCAGAGCTCTGACACCAGGTTCAGAGGTCTGACCCTGACAAAGAGACAAAACACAAACTTATACTATTATCTTTCACAGCAATCCGTCCTTCACATAGCAGAAGCTTTGCTCTTCTCATGAAGACAACACAGACTCCTCAGCCGAGGAATCTCAGGGCCTTGGTGCTTGGTCCTAGTCACAACATCACATACCATATCAAAATAAGGAAAACTACATGGAGTCAGGTCTATTATGTTCTCTGATTAACAGTACAAAATGACAAATACAGTAAAAACCAATGAGTGTACATTACAGTGTGTTTTAAACTGTGTTGTATCCATGAAAGATAAATAGAGGGACTTTAAATAAGTGGCAATTGTAGTGTCCGTACAACTTGATCAGGGAGCATCATGTCCTGAAGTCCTGAAAGTATCTTCATTGGCTCTACATTTATTGTCCTTGTATTGTTTGTTGTAGATTAATGAGTGGTGTGAAGAACAATGTGGGGAGAGGAATCAACATCGCCCTGGTTAATGGTAATGCTATCAGCTGTTCCACACCTCAGAGTCACATAACTACAAATAAGCTGCCGTGTCTGTTTGTAAACTGATATGTACATTTCCTTTTGGTAATCATGATGTACATAGCCATGAACCCTGACCAATATGTTGTACTTAAAGCAGGAAAAAATGTGTACACTGTAGCTAATTAACTTTTTGGTTTATGTGGAATAAACTGGAATCTGTTTTTTGCTTCGCAGGGAGAACAGGGGAACTTGTCAAGACAGGGTTTTTTGATATGTGGGCAGGAGGTGAGTATACTTAAAAACTGTTTTGTTTTCTCCATTATAAACACATGTACAGCCTGTTAACCATGTGTAACCCTGCACAGATGTGGCTCCCTTAATTAAATTCCTGAAGGAAGTTGAAGATGGAACAGTCGTAATGATGGCCTCTTTTGATGATCCTTCAACAAAGTAAGAAATGTTTGCACAATTACAGTTACAACTTGGTTATCTCTAATGTTGACTGTGTTGCTGTAGGGTTGGCCATAAAGTAATATACAGCTTTTCTGTTCTGTAGACTCAATGATGAAGCCAGGAAGCTAATTGCTGATCTGGGCAGCTCAGCTGTCAGTAATTTGGGCTTCCGGGATAACTGGATCTTTGTAGGAGGGAAAGGCATCAAGACCAAGAGTCCATTTGAGCAGGTAACATGACTCATGATATCCTGTTTACTATCTACTCACTTTTACTCACTTTCTACTGAATGATTAGCAACAGTAAACAACAACAATAGATTCCTTGTTGATGTACATCTCAGAATTTTTACATTTTAGGGAGCAAAATCAATAGTGCATCAGATGAAACAAAGTTTATACTACCAGCAAATGTACAGAACATTAGACCATGTCAGTGTTACACCCATCAATAGAAGTAAAGTGTTTTCATCAGATGTACCTCAAGAGTTCTTGAAACTTTAATCCAGTGTTTTTTATACAGTTTTGTGAGGAAGCTGCACGTTTAGCATGAGCAGGCTGGTGAGAATGTTGCAAGATGATGTAATGATTTATATTAGACACAACCAAGTTACACTTTTAATCTGCAGATTCTTTCATTCAACCTCTATTTATATTTGAAATACACTGAGGTAAGGAGGCCTCATTTACAATGTAGTTAAGTAAGAAAACAAAAGATTTTTGCACACAATTAAGAATGACAATAAAATATTAAAAGGTAAAATTAGGAATATAAAATAGATAATAATAGAATAATTAGAGCATTTAAGCTCTGAAAACAAATAAAACAACTAAACAAGAACAGCCAACCAAGTCAAAATTAAAAATCTGAATTTCCCTAAGAATAAAGGCATCACAGGATGACGTGTTAAAGAAGAGATAGACATATATACGTAGACGTCGCATTGACTGTGGAGGGACGTGCCTAAAGCGCCGCCATCTTGGTACAGGGCTAGCAGAGGCAAGAGTGCATGGACATCTATGGAGGTAAGAGGTACTCCACAATCCGAAAGTAGAATTATTCACTGAATTTTCAACCGATTTCCAAAAGGTTTGATTTGTTAAAAACGTCACACACGTAGTTATGACAGGATGCTTGGATGTCCTTTTGTTCTGTCTGTCTGTCCTCCATGTCTGACGTTTGTAACAAACAACCCACGTGAATATATGTTGACAATTGATCGATTTATGATCATTCCTCTATAGACGTAATGCACTGTAGGAGCGAGTGGCTCTGTACCAAGATGGCCGCAGCGTAGGCACGTCGCTCCAGTTGGCAGCAGCAGTCAGTGCGACGTCTACATATATATGTTAATGAAAGAAGAGATCCTTTACATTAATAAATATGTCATAACCCACTGAGCACCGAGCAGTTTCTAGGTGTTTTTTGCTCCCGTCACATTTTTACTCACTGTGGGCTCATTTCTTACTAAAACATAAAGCCTTGCATGTCTATGGAAGCAGCACAATCAGAAAAAGAAAGAATGAAAATTGAAATTCTTGAATTCTTTTTTATTTTAAAATAAGTCATTGGAGTCAATATGCACAACTCTTTTCCAAGTGCCCACAGGTGTTGCCAACACTGGAAAAAATGGTGGCTCAACATACTATACATTTTTAATTAGTTTACATACTTGTATTTTATCTGTTGTGTGTAAACACTGCCTGCTGCAGTCAGGCACAAAATCCCTAAATTTTTGTAATGTGACTCTTTGTCACATCAAACTCACTCATGGCTGATCAATTGCGCAGAGGAGCGCAGGATTTTTAGTCTTTTACAGAAGCTGGTTTTGTGCAAACATTTTTTTTTGTTGCTAATTTTTAAATGAGACATGTAGAATAAAATGATTTTGATGAACTATCATGATTTTAAGCTTAGATTTGGTCATATTTCACAATAAAACCGAACAGTTACACTTGATTATTTTAAGGACTGTCGGAAAGTTGAAACTCAATGTTCTTGAGAGTGTAGACACACACATTGTCCTTGCAATAAGGAATTTACTGTGTAGGAGGCAAGGATGGACACACAGGCCTTGCACAACCGTAGTGTATTCATTAAGCTACACACCACTTATGATTCACAGGCTTTTATTGACTTTAAGTCATTGTATGGTCTTATAAGAGAACGGAACACTCCAGCGCAGTTGTTGGGCAGTAGAATGTGTTCTTTCTGTCACTACCTTTTCACACACATCCTTCTGGCCTTGTGTAAAGAACAGTATTATAATAACAATGCAGGCCGGTCTCTGGTTTCTTGTTAAACACACTGTGTCTTGTGTTTACCTCCACAGCATATAAAGAACAGTGCAGAGACCAACAAGTTTGAGGGCTGGCCCGAGGTGTTGGAGATGGAGGGCTGCATACCACAGAGGCAGGACTGATCTGAGTTCTCTTTCTAACCGTCGACCACCCATTTCTCATCTCGCCCGGTCTGCCATTTCTGTCCTCTGGAGACTTTTTAGAGGTTACACTCACTTGGGCTGAGAAAAGTCATTTCACACCTCTCATTCCAAAGCCTTTTATGTAAATCTATCTACCAGAACAACATTTCACCAGAAGATATTAGCAGGAAAGAGGAGCTGCCATGACTTCAGCCAGAGCAGGAATGTAAAGCTTGGACCTTCTTGCACTTCTCCTCATATCTGGATAACATTTCATACAGTAGGTGCTTATTTGGGGCTTCTGATTGGAGCAAGTTAGTAGAGTTTACTGCTTAGAAGGGATTTATTTTTTTATTACTGGCTTCCTATCTCACTCCTTACCTTTGGGGCCCCACAGCTTAATGAGATAGTGTTGCATTATTGCACTGTTGTTGGTGGAAATGGACGTCACAGCCCAGATTTTTTTGGGGGGGCAAAAATTTCCATTACCTGTTTCCTGCCTTAATTATCTATTCTTTTTTCTTCTTCTTTTTTTTCTTTGTGATTCCTTTTGTTTCTTTCAGAGTTGTTTATTTTGGGAGAGTTAATATTACCAGGATTCGAAGATACTTCTTGTCATGATGTTATAACCAAATGCACCAAATTCACTGTGAAATTTGTAAATATTTGTTTAGAGGAGGGTCCAAATTTCAAAGATCCTAATTTAATGAACATTGTAATATTAATATAATTTGTTAAAATAAATGATATTGTTAGCAATGAGCGCGTGTGGGTGGATTTAAAGTGTCTTGTTACATGTAGGAAGGGTACACAGTTATTTCATTGTGCTTTCCAGCCACTGCACTGACCTCATTCTGTGTTTGTTTAGTCAACATTCACCGTCAGTATCAACCTGAGTGTTAATCATTACTGTGTTTATCTTGTCATTTTACCACCACTTCCGAATAAGTTCCTGCCTGTTAACTTCTTCACTTTGGCCAGGTGTAAATCATCTGGTTGACTAAAGGACTAATATACACACATACTATGTTATCACCTTGTCAGTTTTTGTTACTTAATGTTAACCATCTGACATCATGTGTTCCTATTTTTAGTGTACAGTCTCTGTTGAAGCCCTTTTCTAAACTTTAACTACTGTACATTGCTTTAAAGAAGAAATTATTACAGTTAAAACACTAAGCTGGTTGTTAATGTGATCACCAAATGCTGATTGTAGCTTTGTTTTGAAAGCACTGTATAAATAAAGGTGTTGTTCATAGTATAACAAAAGTGTGAAAATAGTGCAGATGTATGATTATATAAAGAAAAATACAATCACTTCTTTTTTGCTTAAAAAGCTCAACTCGAAAAACATAAACATCCACTTGCAGAATGCAGTTTGTGTAAAAATAGTACAAACTCCAACGCTCCTTCTAACCTCTTCGATCTGACACACGGTGCTAATTGGCAGTCGGTGTGAAATGAAGAAACGTGTTCTTGTTGGTGCGACTTTGTTGATACAAACAGTTCAGCTCTGTTCCCACATCATTTTCCATTTCTGCTTATCTGCGTCCAAGAGCTGCTGAAGCACTGATTAATATGTGTAGACCGTTAGATGAAGCTGCTACAGAGGATAATAATTATCATTTTGGACATTTTGCACCACTGATGATACAGTTGTGGCCTTCTGCTCTTCTTTGTTGATAGGTTGTCGACAAATTTATACTTAATCTAATTAAAAATGAAAGAAGTTTCTACAAAGGCTGTAGTAGCTGAAGGAGATGTGTATTCTACTGTTGTGTCCATCCCCTGTATCCTTGCACTAAGGTCTGAAAAGAAATCATGAATGAGTGGAAAAAACTGTATTCTTGTATTTTTTTTAAGGGTTATTTTGAAACATCCATCCAGGGACGACACATGTAAAATGTGCTCTTGGCAAACTCTAGTATTTAGAGGTGAAAAAAAAATGTAGCCGTAACTAATTAATAGAAGGACAACACACTCATTTGTCTCTCTCCCTCTTCTTTGTGGACCTCTGAAGCCATAAATACAGAAACAGAAATGCAGGAAACACAGAACATGTGATAATTCCTGTTTATGCTGTTTTTGGGGAAGAAAGCATAAATGTTCTTTTTTCACCCAACTCAACTTCACAAGTACACACTAAGCTGGAGATGAAGTCTTTGGATCTTAACACTGTTGTATTTTTATAAAGACCAATGTTTTCTAAAACTGTTTTGTTGATTTCTACATCATCGGTGAATCAGATATAGATTAAGAGAGCTCGTGTCAACATTTTAGCTTAGAAGTACTTTATGAGACATTCCGAGTGAGTATTTTACTCATTATTTTATTTTTACATGTTCGACCATTGGCAGACATTCTTGAATGACATGCAATTGTTAGATCAGACACATTTAAAGCAGTGATTTTCCAAAACACAAAATGAAAGCACTATCCCTCATACTTCTAAACACACTCTACAATAACTTAAATACTAATTTAATGTGCACATCTGCTGCTAAAGAACGGCTCTTCAGAGTGACCTGCAGGGGGCACCGTTGCCTCATTTACTCAGCCTGCATGTCCTGTGTTTTGTAGCATCTTCACTGTATGTCCTGTTTGTTTTTGTCCTTCACTTGTACAGTAGAGTAGAGATGTCTGTCAGTATCTGTACTACCTCTTAATCAGGACAGATCCACACTTTTTCCACACGTGTCTGTAGGAGATTTCATCGGTATGGCTGTAATTACCATCTCATTAATGTAAAATCAATATAAGACTGGCCTACTTTGAGGAAAGGGAACATCGGATTTCTCACCATTGCATAATTAACACATCCAGACGTGAAAAACGATCAGAAATTCTATTCTGTACTTATTGCATTTGTCATGAGAGAGGATATGTGAGATTTCTAGCTTCTGCTGAGGCCTCTGTTTGTGGATGTGCTAGTCAGGAGCAGGATACTGACTTGTGGCAGGTACATTCACTTTCATTTCTTCAGTTGGTGGCTTGTAAACTTGCATTTCACATTTTCACCCTCTGAGTTCCTCCTCAGCTTCACCTGATCCCCAGAGATTGAAAAAAAACACCATGGAGCTCCCCCCCCCCCCCCC